>CM055193.1:23953736-24116931 GCA_029224185.1 Karalla daura | reverse complement strand
GGCCTCACCCGGCCCGCTTGGGTCGTTAAGTTTCAGGCAGAGGAAGATCGGATGCCAGAGGGGACTGCACGTGGACATTCATCGTGGCAATGAACGCGAAGGCACGCATGGACACCTCAGGCCGCGTGAGAGAGAGAGACGGAGCGCGCTGCTGCGTGAACGACGAGAGCCCTCGAGGTTTGAGTGATCATTCACCTCGCCGTCGTATCATGGCTTGATTTTAAAACGCAGAAAAAGGAAAAAGGGCAGTGGAGTTGAATAAGGTTGCCCGCTCTGTTCGTGTCTCTGCTCCCGGGCTGGACTGACTGGGGTGTGGGATGATGATGGATGTAAAGGACGAGAAAGTTAAAAGAAGAGGGAAAACGAACGAATGTCGGCACAAAAGGCTGCAGCAAGCATCGGAGGCTCTCGGAAAACGGTTGTCTCGTTCAAATCCGTCGCGTGTCCTTCCGAGCTGAGCAGCTCGCAAAGGTTTCCACTCGGAACCGTGGGACGTAGGGTCTTTGAAGCCCCTTGGGACCGTCTCCATGGCGGCACGCAAACGACACGCGGGAGTAGATCGGACCAGTTCTTTATGCTTTGACTACAATTTGCTAGAAAAATGAATACAAGGAGAAAGAAAAAAGAACTTTTTAGACATTTGGGACGTTTTTAGCGAATCTCCGAGCCTCTGAGGCTCGGACGAATCCCGCTGCGGAGGTTCAGTGAAATGAAAGGGTCCCTAGGTGATGAGGTGAGGGGCTTTTTGGCAGTCACCTGATACTTTGGAGAGGCTATGACGAAGCCAGAGCAAGCACTCTCTCTCCTCTCTCTCTCCTCTCTCTCTCTCTCTCTCTCTCTCTCTCCTCTCTCTCTCTCTCTCTCCTCTCTCTCTCTCTCTCTCTCTCTTCTCTCATCTCTCTCTCTCCCCTCTCTCTCTCTCGTCCCTCTCTCCTCTCTCTCTCTCTCATCTCTCTCCTCTCTCTCCTCTCTCTCTCTCTCTCCTCTCTCTCTCTCTCTCTCTCTCCTCTCTCTCTCTCTATATGTATATATATCTATATATATATAGATATATACTGTACAGGCTCCCTAGAAATCCTGTCTGCGTTTTGTTCATTTCTGCTGTACCTCTCACAAACACCAACTCTATGCAACCTTTTGCACCTCGACGTAAACCGTTCATGGCGTGGGCTGTTACTGTAGCGCGCGCCCCCCCCCCCCCCCCCCCCCCCCCCCCCGCCCCCCAACACAGCACGTGGAGGCCCATTATCCCCGAATAATACTAAATGACGTTTTGTTTGCCTTCGTTTCTTTTTTTCTTTTTTTCTTTTTTTTTTGACGTGTCCAAGCACTCGGCAGCGAAACCAGCTCCCGGGGGGCATCTTAAACCTCTCCATATGCGTTTGCTTTTAAATTTTACTTCCCCCCCCCCCCTCCAGATCTGTCGCCGTACCCTTTTGCTTGTTTTTTTTATTTATGTGGCTTATTTATGACGCTCCGGATTTTATCGAGATACCCCGTTGATTCTTTTCGTCCTTCCGGCTGCGGCACTAACCCTACCGGCTGTATTCACTGTAACAACGCCAAGCTGAACAGTTTTTTTTAGGGAGAGCGCGGGGTCTAACCCGGGCTTGAACGCCTCTTGCCTGCCCGGCAGCGGATCGCGTTGTAAGTTCAGTCCCGTGCTCTGAGAGCGCAAGCCTGTGTAGACGGGCCGCTCGTCGAAACCCGCTAGGACCCCGTTTTTTTTCTTTTGTTGTTGTTTCTTTTGTTTTCTTGGCCCGTGTCGGCCTGAGATCCGAATGTAAGAGACACTTTTTTTTTTTTTTTTTTACGACACTATCGGAGCGGCGTTCACGGCAGGCCGCAAACACAACACTGCTTCCCAGCTTGCCGTCGTGACGTGACGTGACGTGACGTGACGTGACGTGACGTGACGTGACGTGACGTGACGTGACGTGACGTGACGTGACGTGACGTGACGTGACGTGAGGACGTGACGTGAGGTGACGCGAGGACGTGACGGTGACGTGACGTGAGGTGACGTGACGTGAGGACGTGACGTGACATGACGTGAGGACGTGACGTGAGGTGACGTGAGGACGTGACGTGAGGACGTGACGTGAGGACGTGACGTGACGTGACGTGACGTGACGTGACGTGACGTGACGTGACGTGACGTGACGTGACGTGACGTGAGGTGACGTGAGGACGTGACATGACGTGACATGACGTGACATGACGTGACATGACGTGACATGACGTGACATGACGTGACATGACGTGACGTGACGCGACGTGACGTGAGGACGTGACATGACGCGACGTGACGTGACGCGACGTGACGTGACGTGAGGCGACGTGACATGACGTGACATGATGTGACGTGACGCGACGTGACGTGAAGTGACGTGAGGACGTGACGTGAGGACGGTGACGTGAGGACGTGACGTGAGGACGTGACGTGAGGACGTGACGCGACGTGACGTGAGGTGACGTGAGGTGACGTGAGGACGTGACATGACGTGACATGACGCGACGTGACGCGACGTGACGTGAGGACGTGACGTGACGTGACGTGACGTGACGTGACGTGACGTGAGGCGACGTGAGGTGACGTGACGTGAGGTGACGTGACGTGAGGTGACGTGAGGACGTGAGGTGACGTGACGTGAGGTGACGTGAGGACGTGACGTGAGGTGACGTGACGTGAGGTGACGTGACGTGAGGTGACGTGACGTGAGGTGACGTGACATGACGTGACGTGACGTGAGGTGACGTGACGTGACGCGACGTGACGCGACGTGACGCGACGTGACGTGAGGTGACGTGAGGACGTGACATGACGTGACATGACGCGACGTGACGCGACGTGACGCGACGTGACGTGAGGACGTGACGTGACGTGAGGTGACGTGACGTGAGGCGACGTGAGGTGACGTGACGTGAGGTGAGGTGACGTGAGGACGTGAGGTGACGTGACGTGAGGTGACGTGAGGACGTGACGTGAGGCGACGTGAGGTGACGTGACGTGACGTGAGGTGACGTGACGTGAGGTGACGTGACGTGAGGTGACGTGACGTGACGTGACGTGACGTGACGTGACGTGACGTGACGTGAGGACGTGAGGTGACGTGACGTGACATGACGTGAGGTGAGGTGAGGTGAGGTGACGTGACGTGACGTGACGTGACGTGACGTGACGTGATGTGACGTGACGTGACGTGACGTTGGCGGCGGCGGCATCCGCGGGCCACCCCTTCCCTCTCGACCAGCAGCAGAAGACTGATGGCCCCCGTCAAACTATGAGCCCCCCGTCGCTTTTGAGTGTTCGTCCTCTGTGAAAAACAAAACAAAACAAAAAAAAAGAAAAACACCTTTGCCCTCCCTCTCTCGGGCCGCGTCGCGGGGCCGCGTGATGTCACACACGCGCGTGTGCAAGTGCTGCGCAGAGGTAATCACAAGGAGAAATGGCATATTGCTTTGTGCAATTGATTTATTTTTATAGTATTTAAACTGTCTCTGTTTTGTTTCTTTCGGTGAGAGCGTTGTACCAGATGTTTTATTTTGAGGTGGGGGGGGGGGGGGGGGGGGGTCATATCCAATCTGTGGACAGCTTGGTACATTAATAAATGGAGGGTGGGGGTGGGGGGAGGGGATAATGTCTACTAATAAAATCCTAATTTCACTTTCCAACCATGCCTCTTCGTCTTCTTTTTTGTGTGTGAATATAGCAGATGAAGAATTCAAAATGACACGGCACAGGGCGGCTCGTTGACCGAGTAGCAGCAGGAACAGAAGGAAAAGTGCGTGCTAATGGGATGCTAACGTTTGCTAACCGACCCTTAGTTCTTGGCAACGCTAAAGCCAATGTATCAAGTCGTCCAAATAATAGTACTTTGGTCGTGTTTAGTGGAGGTTGGCTTATGTGAGCGTTTGCTTAGACCTGACCGTGAAAGAACGTGTGAAGGTGACAGATAATCATTTGCATTCTTCAGTACGGAGGTCAAAATCCTTGCGCGACCTGTGGACTCCTCACCAGATCGTCAGTTGCCCAACACTCAAGCACATTTTCATTTCCAGCTGAGGGCCAGGTTGAATTTTGGAGAAGTCAAGGAGCAGCCTGCCCGAACGTTTGTTCATCCCGGGACCTCCGCACTGGTGTGACTTTTCAAAAAGTTCCAGGAGGCTTTCAAAAGCCCTTCGGGAGAGTCTCGGGATGAGGACTGAGGACGTATGACGAGAGTGAGAAAACACTCGCACAGCAGTTTTTTTTTCTTTTTCGTTTATTTTTCTTTTCTTTATTTTTCCTGATTGAAATGTATTGTAAGGTCATAATTTGTCATTCATCACATTACATGGCATGATGCACCAGGTCTACTACACCCATTTACAGGAGGAATACACGGAAACATACACAAGGTTTTACAATGGGGAAACAGGAATTTTAGCTCATTGCACTTACAACAGTGAATGGAACACTTGTAGTCATTTTTAGGCTCTCGACTTTTTTCTATGTTTTATTTAACCCTCTTTTCTTCATTCAATTGGGTTATTTTTATTATTTTTTTTCACGCATGTCCATTTTCCAACTCACCCCCTCTTCATCTCCATCTCTAAAAATTACATGGAAGCCAGAATATTTTCCCCTTTTTTTTGTTTTTCATTTCATCTCATATCATTTTACAAACACAACATGTATAGAAACTCTACACAGACCAATATGTTTTTTTTTTTTATCCGATTACATCTTCTTAATGAGTTTTAAACAGTCCGCACGAGCCAGCCACATAGGTACACAATGGATTTGTTTTTGTTTGTTTATTTCTCAAATCGACAACCGTTTGTTTGTTTGTTTGTTAGTTTGTTCAGCAGGTTTCTGTTGGTTTGGCACACACATGAAGCTCAAGTGTGGACAGGGAGATTCAGGCTTGCATACACTCCAGCTTGTGTCACTGTGCGGTGTGCAAAGGCCCCTCTCATGCCTGTGCATGCATGTGTGCAGACATACACACACACACACACACACACACACACACACACAATTGTGTGTGTGTGTTGTGGGATTAGCACAGAACATGTTCCCCATGGCATTCACATGTTGCTGTTTGTTTTGTTTGACGCGGACTCTGGTCAGTACTCATCTTGGTATTTACATTGGAAAAAAAGATGGCAAGCCCACGAGGTGGGACGTCAAAGGTCGAGGAGGCTCAGTGGGTCAAGGGTCAAGGGTGGGGGTAAGGAAAGGGGGGGCTGGGATGGTTGGGGTGGGGTGGGGTGTCCAGGTCATGCAATTGTAATTTCACTTTGATGATTCATTACAGGTGAAAGATGAATAAACGCTCCCTGATGGTGAAAACAGTGAAACATGGTTCTTTCTCTCTCGCGGTTTACTCTGCTTCAGCGTTCTCGCTCTTTTTTTTTCTTTTTTTTTTTACAACCTCTCACCTATATATAACATTTACTTTTTATATATATTTATATATTTGTGTGTTTGTAAGTCTGGCTCTGCAGTACGTCACCTGGCCAACCGAAAAGCAATGGTGACAGTTCCTACACTACATACTGTACAAGCACTGTATGCTACCTTTTTGGTCAGGAACACACACACACACGCACGCACGCTCACACGCACAAACTGGCACACACTCACAGTACGGGGTTTCCGAAAAGCATTCCAAGCTGCATTACAGACAGTCTGCATGCTTGAAGTTTCCCATTTGCCCTTTCCCATAGCCACACAGCCAGGGAACTATCCAATCCTGATGCTTGATCAGTGCCAAGAAAGAGGGCAGAAAATGGGATCCTCTGACCGTGTGTGGCTACAGCCTTATTGCTGAGACTCCTCATTCAAAGATGAGCTCATTCCTCTTGACGCCCAATTTCGTTTTTTACCACAAATGTGATGGAAACGACCTCCCGCAGGAGCAACATGTACAGCTGCAAACCTGACCCTGTGTGTTCTGTTGCAAACTAATAAACACATTTTGTTTTAAAACATACTTCAAAAGAAAATGTGCAAATTTCAGCTCCTGATTATTGTCATCAACACTCGATTCCTTTTGTTTTTAGATGGGGTGAAGGTTAAAAAAAATTCATCTGGAGTAAAACTCTCAAATCTCGATTCATCTCTTTGATGCTTCTTCGATCCTTTATCACCTTCTACTTGTGCTTCGAACATATCTGAAAAAGCAGGCTGTGGCTTGGTGATGTTGCCCACTGTTGATTGCTGTGGTCTGAACTGTCTGTGTTCCTGGATTCAGACAGACACCGTGCTGGGTCTAGATAGAGACCACCACTGGCTAGAGGGCAGTTAACAGGATGGCTTTCTTCAGTGACCAGTATTGTACAGTAGTTTAAAAGCCCTTGCTGCGATGCATATTTAAGTCACTTCCACTGGCTGTTGTGTTTTGCTCAGGAGAAAACGTTTTTATGCCTCTTGATACAGATATTGTTACTTTAAGCCTTCGAGGCTGTGCCATTCCAATCTCACTCCAGTTAACAGCAGCCATGGGGTGATTTCAGTGTTTAATATCTGATTTATTGCACCTACATAAGGCCGTCTCTTATTTTCTATTTTCTGTTGAACATCTTGGTTGCGATGCTGCATGTACTGTGCACTTTCCTGAGGCAAATGTGATTGAGGAACATTTAGATTTTCTTACAAACTTCCAAAAACAAACGCTACAAAGTGGAGGAAGTTGCCACTAATTTGGGTAGCTCTGAGCTACTTTGACAGCTCTTTTCTAACGTTGAAAGTGTGTGATGTGGTGGCTGTTTGTCAGGGCTACATGTGCCTGGTCGAACCAGAGCCAGGATCTTATTCTCTAATGATGCCAGAAAATCCTGCAAGGAGTGTTGTGGCGCATGATCTTGTAGGCTAAACCGGGGAAAAACTGCGGAGGTATGTTTCAAGGTTTTCACGTCAACGATCAACCATCAATGGACAAACGTACACCAATTAACTTCTGGGTTTAAGGAAACACATTTAACATTCTTATTATTATTTTTGTCACTGAGTAAATCCTGACATAATCACATCTAAATAAATATCTCTCTGCGTGTCCATAGATTTCAAACCTACACCTATCCCATCGCTTCACCTCCCCTCTCAGTTTGATAAAAAATAACTTCTCACATAGATCAACCGTCTCATAAACATTTCACAAAAAAATATGTATGTTCGAACTTTAATATTTGCAATGACATGAGGCCATCTCAAAGTGTAGGAGTTAAGGGATATTTTCTACTGCATACGATTTTTGTTCCCACTTTAAGTGATTGTAAATATAAATGTCTTAAATTAGATTCCTTTTTTGAAACTATCATGTGTATTTAGCTTATGAATCTCAGTGTGTCCTGACGCACTCACGCACGCACACACACACACACACACACACCAGTTAATTCAGTTTTGTAGCACTAATATCCCACAGAAGTGCTGCCAGTGAAATAGAATTAATAAATGTTAGAATCTGTAATGTTATATTTCTCTCTCTCTCTCTGCTGAACTACAAAATTCTCAGGCAGCCTGAACATATGATAAATTTAGGGCTGTGGTCCTCTAAAATAAATAAATAAATACGTACATAAATAAATAAATACATAAATAAAATAAATAGATTGTAATACAAAAGAATGCTTTTGTTTACGTCTGACTAGGCAATATATGTAATTTAATTTTCTTTCTCTCATATATAATCATTTTCATTAAAGCTTTATATTTCAATTGTCATGATCTGCAGGCTGTTTTCTTTACTGACCTATTCTCTGTTTGATTAAAAGTATAAGGAATTAATAAAAAAAACTCTGACAGCTGATCGGATGGATTCACATCAACAGGTATTTGTCATTGCTTCTGCTAATGGCCAGCTTGGCTGAAAATGTTCATATTCCCATGTTAGTTAGTTTATTGTACAGCCTACTGTGAAAACAAGTTAACCTGTGTGAAAAACTGGAAGCTCTTGCTTCCAGGTATTTGCATTTTGAGGAATTTCAGCATTGTGAAACATTGTAATTGAAAACTGCAATGCAGTGTCTGCAGCAGTGACAATGGCTGCTGCGACATTTCCCAGCTCTCATGGCCACCTCTGTAGGAAGGGACATCTGGGAGCAGAGGAGAAGTTGAACGTGCCTGGTTAACGCCTATCTTATTATCTCATGACCAGTGTTGCACACAAACAATTTGAAGACATCGCCTTCTCGTGATCCATGACCAATGCAAGAACAAAACATTCATGATGTTAGAAGAACTCAAGTGTGAATGATCGTGTGACTTTTGTTTTTCACTTCCTTACTGTTTTTTTTTTGTTTGTTTTTTTTCCAAATATGATTCATTGCATAGAAGGACTGGAGATGAGAGGTTGCCTCTTCTGCCCACCATATTTGTTGTGGCTCAACTTGTGTTTGTCTTGTTTTCTTTTCTTACCCACATTAGATGATGTGGTCATTAAATACACGCATACAGACCTGCACACACATACATACAAACATTAGGAACAGAACAATATAGAAGTGACTTTGAGGTTTTTCTGCGCCAGGCGGCATGCGAAGGTTCCCAGCGAGCGTTCACACAGACAATATACAGCAGAAATTGGTTGGTTCGTTGGTTTTGCTGAAGACCTCGCACTGTTTGGCCCGACAGAATATGTTTTGAGTACCGAACCACAGATCCCACAATGCACTGCAGGAGCAACAGCAGGGAGAACACTGACCTGAGAAGTTTCCATGACAACTGACAGTCTGAGAGAGAGGTTTTCGGGGTTGGGTTACAGGCCTGGACGCCGCCACGATAGAAAATGAGGAGTTAAGAAAAAGATTAAAAAAAGAAAAGAAAAAAAGGCGCGTGACTTTGTGACACAACCAAGTGTGTTATTTTTGGTTCCTCAGTCACAGGAGTGCTGATTTCCTTTCTTTTTTTTTTTTTTTGACACTATTTTCCGAGTGTGCTTTCACGTGCACTGTGCACATTGGACAGAGTGAAGACACATGCTGATACACACTGATGTGTGAGAAGCTCGGTGGGGCTTTTTCCCAAACTCCATCCGATGAAGGTCCATCTCGGAGGCTCAGAAGAACATCACATCGAAACCCAAACCCCTGCAGGCGGCGATGTAGAGTCCAGTTCTGCTGCGTATGTGACTGGTCTGCTTTTCAGTGCCTCTCTGCTGCCCTGCAGTGCTCTCAGATCGGACCCCGGCAGGGTGTCACTCGGCTCCACTGACGGCCTGACTGAAGACACGACGTCCTGCTGTGGGTTGCAGAAGAAGATCTGGGTGGTACCAAACTCTTGTCTACAGGTGAGCTCCTGCTCTCTGATGTATTGGTACAGCAGTGGTACAATATTGAAGTACGTTTTTGTGGAAAGTCAGACTTGAGTGGTACATTGGTGGTAAGTTAGTCGGAGGCAACACGATTCTGTTCCAGCAACTTTTGAAATGACACTAGATTGTGCTCTTTACTTTCCTACTTCTCTACCTATTGCTTTTACAAGTATTGATAATAAATAATTCAGAAATTTGACAGCGGGGCTTGATGAAGGTAACAAAACATTACAAAACAAATAAAAGACACAATTATCAAAAACAAAGTTGAAAAATATATATCAATCTCACTGTGGCCAGCGTTGATATTGTTACGTTAAAAAAAAGCAGTGATGAAAATATGTGTTCACAGGGTGTATTAAAAAAATATGCCACTTTTACCTCAAAATAAGATATTTCAAAAATGATTAAGGCGATACTGGTAACCTGCAACATAAAACCAGGCAAATAACAAAACTATATTAAAAATAAAAACAAAATCGAACATAAGCAACAAATGCAAACTATCGACAACAACGTGAGAAATATCTGAGAGCCAAATGTTGTGGAACAGTTGGAGAAACCCCATCACCACAAGCACTGCAGGTAAATGTTGTCTTAATGGCTTTGTAATGGCTGAAAAACAACCCAACCACATACGGCTTCATACCGAATACCCATTGATTTTTTTCCAAAAGGTTCCTCTTATTCCCATGACCTGATTCCTGTTTGTTGCTCCGGAAATCTCTCTTCTTTGTTATTGTTTACGTTGTCTAGCTAAGATGTGTTTCCCAGTGTCTTTATGGCCTCTGTTATAATGATGAACAGTGTAAGGTCTTGGATAGAAAGTTCCATGCATTTCAAAATCCTACCTTTTTTTTTTTTTAATCCAATATACACTTTGTTTAAAGACATGGCAAGTTGAGGATCGTTGGGTGGGATTTCAAACAAAGAAGAATCAGCATTCAAGAAACTTAGAGAGGTGAGGAATAGGGGGAGCAAAAGGTTTCAATAGTTCCAATCTGGAATGTATATAGAGATAGAGCAAACCGTGGAAAGAAACACACTGGACCGAGACACTGGATCAGTGTCTGGACAGCGTTGTTTTTGATGTCTTATTCATTCAGCATCACATTTCCATTATTTTCTTCCCAACAGGTGATGTGAGAGGACATTTTTAGTACCAGAAAAACCTGCAATACTTCAGCAAGTTTATTGCATTTTCTCGCTTTACTTGGAGTAGAGATAGGGAAGAGGAGAGAGGCTTGTTTGTTGTAGGGACTCCTCCATTGAGCACAGAACTATAAGACCAAGGATTCCTGCATGCTGTTTACTGGAAATCGCAGCTCTATCATAAATGGTGGAGTCGTCGGCGTACAGGAGGAGAATTCCGCCAACCTTTTGTTTCCTTCCACTCATTCTGTACTGTTAAATCCACATGAAGGGTTGAGGATAAAGTGGGCTCCCGCTGGTCATTTTTTTATTGCTCTGCAGTGATGTTAGCAGAGCTCCTTCTACTGGCATGGAAGAGTGACAAAAGGCCAATTTTGGCGATAGGTTCCCTTCTGTAAGAACCGGGTGGGAATGTGACATACTGCTACAGGGCGGCTGCAGCGTCCCACAGTGGTTTTGGTGGAGTCAAATTCTTTGGCTCGGGACACTGGATTGAGGTGGATGTTGCCTTGGATTGATCTGTAAGACAGGAAAAAAGTGATTTTAATAGAGTTGTAGCAATGGATGAAGGAATGTGTTGTTACAGTACATCAGCGACCCACAAATATCTGTGTAGATTACTGTAGCAAGATCAGAATCCTGAATCCAGCCATCCCTTCACCTGAAACTGTTGGTTGCCTGCTTTAAAATATCTAGTGATTATGCATTTCAAACATATGAACACATCAGCTGTTATAAACTGGCAACCTCCAGCGTAGCAATGTCCAACAACCTATATAACTGCAAATCTGTATTATGAACAAGATGCTGCAAAAATCTGACCTTTCTCTACCTAATTAAGACTGAATTAGATACGTGGACAGTAGGATAAAAGACAATAACATGTCAACCGTAATGCTGATGTAAAAATGAAGTTGTCCACTAGATGGTGGGTGAGTCCAGTAAATGTTAGAGAAAATATGCTTGGTGAAAGACATTGATCTACAACGTATTACGAATCAAAACACCCATATTTGTGCTTCATTTTACAAATGAGTTGGAATTATTATTTTTAGTCTGTACTTTATAGTACTGCAGCGTTCCTACAATGGACAGGTTGTACTACTGGATGGATGTTTGTGTTAAGAGAGCGCACTGTTGTTTGTATTCAGTGTCTGGTCAGTAGGTTTTATGTATTTAGTCACTGTTTAAATCATGTTGCAACAACAAAACACCACTGAGAAATGAGTAATTCATCAAAAGCTGGTTTTCATAAGATGGTACTTCCAGACTGAACCATCTGCATGATTGAGATTGGAGATATTCCATATACTGGCCTGAGATATTCCATATACTGATCGGCCTGTGCTGACACAGCACCTGGCAACCCAAATGAGGGGGGCACGCGTTGCTTGAGATAACATGGGAGTGAAGTGACTTGTATGATGTGACGCTGCAGATTTGCATCACAGCTCTGAGGAGGAGGCCTGTCACTGGGCAAGCCAGCAGCACTCTTGGCTTCTTTTCTTGGCCCAGACCAGACATCCATTGTCACTTGTGCCAATAATGTGGCTTGCAGTATGATGAATTTCAACCCTATGTTCTTTGCATCAAACATTCATATCTTTGCCCTAATCTTCATCATTTATTGCCAGTGTATGAAAAATATGTTATACCATATATTGAGTATATATTGAATATCGAACATATATTGAAGCCAATTTTCTACTTGCCTAAAACTGTCAAACCTACGCTCACAGAAATGTGTTTGTACTATGAACTGTTCCAGGTATGACTTACCACTGAGACTGTAGAATTGTATTTAAAGCTTGTCTTCTTCAAACCAGGCAGATCAAGCCGCAACATGTTCAACCCTGATGGACGTATTGCATCCTTTTAGTGCCAATGCCTTCTGGTTTTTCTTCCCACTGTGCCTGACCCAGATTAAATGCTTCAAACAGGCTGTACTTTATATGTGCCCTGCACCAGACTTAATGTGTGCCAGTGAACACAGGCCCCCGAAGGCCTACACAACAAGTGCACGAACGCACCACACGCACAGTGACGCACCCAGAGATTTATGGGTACAAACATGGACACATGTACGGGCACCCACTGACTCACTGGGTAGAGGGTGGGAGGGCAAAAAAGCGACGCATGGCCAAATGTGCACAGACAATGTATGTTATTTCTTGTGGCGTCGGATCGACACTCTAGTCATAACTGAACAAACGTCAATGTACAGTACTGCTAATGGCTAATTATGAAATTCAGGACAGCGTTATGCTTCCATGTGTGACGATGAGTGACTCTCCAAAATGTGAAATCCATATATTTCAAAATTTGTGTGAAAAAATGCTGTGGTGCCTAGAAAGATTAGAAAATGTGCAACAGAGCAAACAAGACAGTCAATGACTGGAAGTGAGAGGCCAAGATGTTCCTCTTAATGGGCGTGCAGGCGTGGGTGTTATGGTGGAAACGGCACCAGCGAGAGGGATAAAATTAGGGGAAAGGGGAATGAGAGAGTGGTAATCATCAGAGGAAGAAAAAATGTGAAAAAAGGGGGAGGGTAAAAAGCAGTAATGTTCGATAGTGAGAGAGGATTGAGGGAGGAGAGCGATCTCACTGCAGCAGTCACGTGAGGCAGTTAGTCAGTGCATGGCTGCTTTGTACACACGGACTCACGGCCGGCATAACTACATTACTTCTGATGGCACACATGCCATCTAACCCTAACCCTATCCTTAAACCATCAATGCCCGACGTCTGTGGCATCATTCAGATAGTGAGGATAAATGAACAATGGGATCAGATTGTAGCGGTGGTTGACCAATCAGGAGACTTGTTAGTCCGACCTCTCACGCCCAGTGATGATGAAAGGCATTGCTGCCTGCTTCGTTTGGTTTCTAAGTAACATTTCACTTTGGCTTTTTGATTCATCCAGCGCCCTAATGAGCTGTGAGCCTCAAACCGTTCCCAATTGGAGTTTGATGTTTCACTGTCTCTCTAATAGGATAATATCAGACAGTCGCTCACAAATCAGCGGCTCGCTGTCTGGGAAGAGAAAGACTTCTGCTGATTTGTTTCTGGCTGAGCTGACAGCAGCCTTTTACACTCATGCAAGCCAGATGCCAGTGATATTCAGGATGAGGCCACGACACAACAGCTGCAAAAGCACAGTGGCAGGAACAAGCCCGTATCCACATGGCAAACACTGAGATATGGAGAACCACAGTTGTACAAATGTCCTGAAGGCAAAATTAAAGTTGCGCTATTGTTCTCGTGCTCTGTTTTGAAAGTTATGTTAATGATTTTCCTTTTTTTTCCCTTTGGACTTCCTTCCTCAGACAAGTTGTGTGTGCACCATTGTTGTCTAGTCAAGTGTCTAGTAGATAGGACAACGTTAACAACAAACAGCATATGCAAATCAGTTAAGCGTCATCCTATACAGTAGCTCTCGAAAGCAAAACACTACACAGTTTATTGGAGTTCATTAGGGTTCCCTTATTGAATATTGACAACTGCCTAGACAAAGATAAAATCTGCACAAAGGAAAAGGTTTTTCTGCTAGTTTCCACCCAACCCAACTCTGTTATGACTATAAGGCATCACATGTACTGCATGCCTGTATCTGCCCTCTAGTGGTTGCATTAAGAAAGACACTGTTTCGTTCATTAAAAGCAAGATAAAATAATTACAGCAACAACTGACAGAAACCAAAGAGTGGACTCGCAGAGAGCTCTGACAGTAGGACTCACTGCACGCGTGTGCAGGATCTCGATGGGATCAGTTAAACAAAGTTAGAGGTATCACAGTGTCTGGCCTGTCAGAGAGCATCGCTCTCTCTCTGCCAGTGTTTGCTCAAGCCTGAGACATGAAGTATCCAGAGGATTCAAGATCTGCTTGGTCAAAACAGAGGGCAGCCAGATGAGCTGATTTTTGCTATGGAGCATTCACCCTCTGATACAGAAATCCACTCTGCACTCTATAGACCTATTAAGCTGTATTTGCAAAGACCTGGTACTTGTGTGGCACCACACCACCTTACTTATTTATTGTACATGTTTTAGTGGAACATGCTGCTTTCCCACTTGTTCCAGTGGGAGTCATAAAAATGTACTATTACTCTGGACTCTGAGGTCTTGCCGAACTCATTTCTTCTCTCTTTTCAATATTTATGGTCAACCCCCCGTTTTTGATTTGTGTCATTTCAAGATAAAGAAAAAACACCAGGGGAGACAAAAACATCTAGATCATCAGATCTGACTTTCAAGCTGAGATGAGCCTGAAATATCCAACAAGCATGGGTAATTTGTGCCTGTTTCAGACAGAGTTCAAGGAGGTCAAATCAATGTGCATTGTATGTTTTGGAAGATGAAAGTGAAACACTCACCAGTCTGCTCAGCTTTTCTCTCTGTTCCCCTCTTTTTATCCATCCATCTTCTTCCTCTCTCTCTTTCTCACTCTTCGTAAAAACCAGAGGCCAGGGAAGCTTTGCAGGTTTTTCTGGTACAAAGCCTCATTGTTATGTTTGACGTTTTAATAATCCTGTGAATACACGGATGCGGCCAGTCAGTTTATAGTTTATATAGTATATACGCGTATATAGTTTATATAGTGTTGTTTTAAACTCCACGTGACACACGCTTCTCTGCAAACAGAACACTTGCTGCTGACGTTCAGAGGACTCAGCAGGCACAATCATTCGTGTGGGCTTTTCCTCAGAGAGAGACCCAAGTCTTAATAAACACAAGCTGTAGATCGGTGACATCCTCGAGCGCAGTTCAGTTCTATGGCTGGGACCGATCCTCACTGCACAGACGCAGTGATGGGCTATTCAACCTCGGTGGCTGGGCTTGGCCCATCCACCACTCTCTCATTTATCTTTTATGGTTGCAGGCTTTTAGAACAGCACAGTTTTGTGGGTTTTGAGATGCAATTGTGTCCAGTACTCTAAGCAAAACCTCAGGTTATTACTTTGAGCTTGTTTTTACCCCACCAACGCATCAGATCAAATGTTAAATAGAACATGAAACAGCTGAAATTAGTATGTGGTGATCATTAATACTGAGCACATTCCTCAGCAGAATAAAATACTGTACAGCAAAGATTAAATGAAGTTGAATTGCAAACAGCTTGTTTCTAACTTGGTGTCAAAGTACCTTGTTAAATAAATCCCCAAGAGAAAATAAATCACCCTCCAGGCTCCAGCTCAGTTTTCCCTGCTTATGAATGCACGTTAGCACTTTTTTTTTAGTAATAAAGGTCAGGAGGAAAATAGCGTACCTTTATCTTGGCACCTCAGAAGAAGGAGGTGAACTTCTTGCCGAAACCGGAGATGGCTGGAGGGGAGGGACCAAGAGGTGACAGGTAAAACATCACGTCAAGGTAAAACAGTTTGTCTTCATCCAAGGGTTCAGGCTGTTGCATTTCCTTGTGCATTCACGATCAAAAACTGTCTCCAAGGGTTGTGCCAGGCAAAAGAACCATCGAGATTGCATGCTTGTAATACATTATTATTACAATTCTTACATTAATAACAGAGCGGTGATCAAGTCAGTCATTTTCCAACACTACCATGGACAAATCACTAGTTCATAGTGTGCTGTTTTCCCACAGCTTGTTGTACCTTCTCCAAGTTTTCCGGCCTGCTCAGCAGCCCCTCCAGGCAGGATCTTGGATAGCATGCCTTCGCCCTCCATGCCGGGCTGACCTGCCGCTGCACTGCCGATTCCTCCTGGCCTGGGAGCTGCCTTGGAGCCTAGAGAGGAAGACAAGAAGAGGGAAGGAAACTGTTAATGAGTAGAATAGAATAGAATACGCCTTTAATTGTCCCACAACAGGAAAATTGTTAGGCGTCACATGTTTGCCTCATCTATGACTATGTCTTTTGTGTTTGAGTCGGTGCATGTTTTCCACTGTGCTATTGAAACAGTGCCTGTAAATCAAAGAGTGGCCAGGAGAAAACACATCTCATCCTTTTGGCACCTTAGCTGTGCCTGTGGAAGTTAGATTTAGACGTGCCACTGTTGACACTTCTTCATAAATAGAAATTCCATCTTGCAGGTCCAATTTTAAATCATAACAATTTACAGAATAACTGCTGAACTGTACGGCTAAAGTCTCGCAAGGCAACCGATATACAGTTGGTCAGAGCTGACTGACCTGATTTGTCAGCTAATAGTAAAGAAATAACAACTGCATGGTATATCTAGGAAATGCAGCAAAACTGAAAGCTTTTGGTGTCAGAGGAAAATCCTAAAACAACATACAAAAAATTCTTAGTTGACAGTTAACCAGATTTCAAGCATGTGGCGCAGTACTTATCGCTTATTCAAATAAATGTACTGTCTTCTCATTCTCCCTGCTTAAAACCATCTTGAAAATAAATAACTGTTTACACAACAAGTGAACTACACATCAAATCAACGCAGCCAGTAGTGACTGGGTACGCTTGGACTGATCTGCTGTCTGAAACAAAAGCCCTCCCACTGTGGGATTAATGGCAGATTAATCTCAGATTAGATGAAACAACACACACACACATACACAGAGGTTACATAACACAGACAGTGGGCAGCAGCTGGCAAGACGTGAAAGTTCGTATGTGTGTGTGTGTGTGTTGAGTCTACTGTACCTATGCCTGTGAGCGGGGGCTGGGCAGCTTTTGAGGCCATGACAGGTGCCGCCTTTGCTCCAATAGCTGTTGCTGGAGGTGTGTCGATTTTAGCCTGAGACAAAGAGAGAGAGAGAGAGAGAGAGAGAGAGGGAGAGGGAGGGAGGGTTAGGAGATCAAACAGCAGGAATGACAAGAAGGAAAGCAACACAAATAACTCAGAGCTTTTCCACGATAAAACAGAGAACAAGAACAGGAGCATCAGAAATACAGGATTTATCTCAATTTTCTCAAACAAAAGACGGAGAGAGCGTGAGGCAGTGGGAGATAAGAAGAGAAGGCAAAAGGAAAGGACTGGAAAAGGGTGACAGAACAACGCAGTCATGGTGCTGTCTTGTGTACGTTAATACATTAGGATGACACGAACGACGCCCCGACTACATCAGCAGCACGGTCCGCTGTCGGTCTGCGGATCCCTGTCAGCATGAATAAATCAGCTGTCTGGCCCTGCTGCACCTGCGTTCACAGCTCTATCGCTGTCAAAGGAACAGCTGGAATACCTGACTGCATTCTGCATTTTGATTGTCTGGCGTTCCCCCAGCCCGTAACTTTGTTTACCCACACTTGAGACAACAGCTCAGACTTGCCCATTTAAGAAAAATGTGTGTGAGGTCTGAATATTTATGCAACTTCTCAGCTGATCATCTGCACATTGATTTTGATTATGAAAGTGCATGTAAATATGTAAATATAAAGGGTATTTGTAATACAATGGTCTGTTCTTCGTTTAGGTTTCTCTTGTTTGCATTTTTCATTATTCATTACCTTTTGCATTGACAACTGTCATTTTTCAAAGTGACATTTCCATTTCAACCTCGAATAAAAGGTGGTATATGGATGAAGTGATTTGGGGCTCGACTAATCTGCCAGTACACATTCACAAATGTGCCTCTTTTCCCTCACTGCATCTCATTGTTGGGAAATATATTTGATATGTGCTGAGTCATGGCGAGCCTTTTGAAGGCTTTTGTGTTGATGTATTTCTAAGTCTCTCCTCTCAGCACTGGATGGAGCACTGCACACCCACAAACACACACACACACACACACACACACACACACACACACAGGTTCAGGAAAACTGCAGAGCAAACCTAAACTGATATCCATCTCTGTGTCTGCTGCTACAATCTGAGCACAGGAAATACAGTGAGGCCAGCCTTTGCTCTGTTTTCTGTAAAGCTCTCTGTATCGCATCTTATTAAAAGATGCTCTATAAATAAACCCGACTTGGCAGACAGTGGACTGTTGCCAAATAGTCCCAGAATATTCTGTATTTCCTCCCCAACTGACTCCAGTTCGGCTGCAGCCAAGCAGAGGCCATGCATCATGGTGCAGCGTGGTGGCACACAGCATTTGATTATTTACAGCCACTTAATCAATGATTTTAATTATACAATGCACTCAACAGAAGAGTTAAAGTGAATGAGCTTGCGGACTGAATAATAATCACATGACAAATTATACTTGCTGTTTACGGCTTCCTGTTGGAGCCAGTCGACAGCAGAGCTTTCACAATCATTTCCACCACAAATTCTTGCATAAATTGATATCACCCCACATGAATTATGTCACTTGGCTCCGCCTCCAATTGCGCCACAATGCAGCGATACAAAGATTGTGCATGCCTTTCAGGTGTGAAAGCACATTGTGAGTCATTTGTGGAGGTTCAAGAACCTTTAAGAACTTGGCTGGCAAGGCATTCATGTATTTCCTAGAGACAGATTGAACTCCGGGGGAGAGTCACTAAACTGCAGAATCTGGGGGGAAAAAAACAAAACAAAACAAAACAAAAAAACCCAGTCACAATCAGACTTTCAGACTCCAGCAGCAAACAGATTTACATGACTTTCAGATTGTAGAGTGAATGGAGGGCGGAACAGATACTGCAGGGAGACGTTCAGACTGCCAATTTCTCCAGTGTCTTGCAGAGGGTGAATCAGCTACATTCAGTTATCAGTTGCGTCTGTGTTAATCACAGTCTTAGATAAGGCCTGCCAACAGAGGCACAGCAGAATATAAATAAACCTTCTGAACTGGGAGGAGATGGAGCAGCCGTTATCTCTAGAAGACTGGTTGGGTGGACGCAGAAGGATGACGGGAGGAGAGTGAATGAAAATAAGATGATCGACAGACAGATACAGGAAGAAGTTGCATGGCACTGTAAACTATTTATTAATAAGAGGGTGGAGAGGGCGAGATAGAGGGAGATGTTCAGCGTTTTGCTATACTTAAAGCTGACAAAATCATCATCTATAGTTTTCTCACCTACATCTACGTCCACATTTAAATAGCTGCCCCAGGGTGGAAGAGAAACATGGCTGTCATCTGCAGTGTGTTCGGCTTCTTGTTCTGCACTCACCATGGTAGGTGGTGTGGTTCCTGTTGGACCTGCCTGCCTGGCTTGGCCCATGGCTCCACCTGCTGCTCCCATCTGCCCTGGTTTGGTCTGGCCCTGCCCCATGCCCATGCCCATGCCCTGGCCCTGAGCTGGGGGCTGCTGCTGCGGCCCGGTGGCAGCAGGGGCCCCAGGCTGGCCCGACCGTGCTGCTGAGGTCTGGGCCTGTTGCTGGAGCTGGGTCCTCTGACCTGGTGCTCCGTCTGTCTGTGCGCCTGGACCACTCTGCCGTCCTGAGCCTGTAGGCCCGCCTGCTGGGCCCTGAGCACGGGATGAGCTGCTGCCAGACCTGGATGAGCCTGGATGCAAGGTGGGATATATCTCTTAAGAACAGTTTGAGTCTGTTGTTCCAAAGCTGTCTTATTTTTGTAAAACTATGAAAAACACTAAAGAAAGGACATATTTCAACTTCAACAGCACACGCTATGAAACAAAATGGCCTGTCAGCAACACTAAGTCCTGCAGGCTTTCACACAGTGTCAAAAGGCAGAGAATGACTGACAGCCCAAAGTAATCACACATGACAAAAAGATTGCGATCTTGGCATCATCTGCTTCTGGCCTCATGTGAACAAGCAAGGTTTTATTAATCCAGTCTGACTATTTTGTCCAAGTTCTCAGAAAGTGTAATCAAAAACAATTATTGAACTGCAGGGTTTGTTTAACATTACAGATTAAGATTTCAGCCACAGTCCCTGTGTTTACAGAAAACATTTCCATCAGTTCCTAACAGGTGATAATATTTAAACTTAAGTTAAGAAAAAATACAAGGATCTTTTTCCTGGATTGCATCTTATTTTTATTCATTTATAATATGAGCAATACTAGCATTCAAAACATTGTCAGTGTGGTCCAAAATCTAATTGTCTGTGCAAGGGTGTGTGAAATTCAATGAGTGAACAAGATTTTAGAAGAAAAAGTCTCAATCTTCAGGGCAAAGAAACTGTGTAGAAATATTCAGATATTCAGAAATATTCAGATTACTACAACTGGAATTTTGATCAAATTAAATGAGAAGATTTGACTATACGCACATTTTGTAGTACAACATTATAGCTTCTCTCTCTTAATCCATGTACCGTCAGATGAAAGTTTCTTCTGAAGACTTACAGAAATGTAGGTCAGCCTACCAACTCATACATTTCTGATCCCCTTAAACTTTGCTTTCCTCCTTTCATAGTACAGAGCTCTTCTATTATTTCAGATGGGAAAACAAGTCAGTTGCCTTTAGGGCATTTTCCTCTCATGACATC
The DNA here is from genome assembly GCA_029224185.1 of Karalla daura. Lineage (NCBI taxonomy): Eukaryota > Metazoa > Chordata > Actinopteri > Chaetodontiformes > Leiognathidae > Karalla > Karalla daura. The sequence goes on along the minus strand of CM055193.1, from coordinate 24,096,173 downwards.
AGTGTGACTCTTTTGGGACCTTTAAATCCAAACTAAAAGTCAGCCTTTTTTTGCTTTGACAGCTGCCCCCCTTTCTCTCTTTTTCTCCCTCCTTATTCTGTCTTGTCCTCCCTGGTCACTCAGGCCTCTCTATACCAGTATCTGCATTACTGCCCTTCAGTTGGCTCAGCCTAGCAATTTCGCTGTCTGTCTGTTTTGCTTGTGTGCCTGCTAGCCTTAGTGTGTGTGTGTGTTGTTCTTTTTTCATTCTCCTGTCTGTGACTGGTCATCTTGAGCTTTGCCTCTTGAGCAGACTGACCTTGTTCTAGGTCTCTATGGTGGAGAGATGTACTTGTTTTGATGTCAGCTTAGGTTGATACTCATCATATATGTATCACATTTCATCGACATTTTTTTTTCTCCATGCTTGTATGCTTAATCCCCATTTTACCATATTTGAGCTTGTTCTTTTCTTTTTAAAAACACAACTTAGGTATCTTAATGGAAATAGAACTAAAACTACATTGATTCAACATTAATAGGCGCTGTACAGCAAAGATGTACCAAATTAATGTTCACTCCAAGATATTTTTCAAATTCATATTAACGCATTGTTGAATTGAATCATTAATGAATCTCCAACTTCATCTTATTCCAAAGGCCAAAATACCCAAATCTATATTTCATAACACTCTAGCACGATTTGTAAGTGGTGTGGGAGAGTACAGCTAGTATTTTAGGGTGTAATTGAGACAAAGGGTTCTGAGTAAGGATGAACTTCCACACTGACAGCATACGTGTTTCCCCTTTGTCAGGTGTGAAGGTGCTCAGTGTGTACCTGTAGGCTGCCCCTGCATATCCACTGGCTGCTGGGACTTGCTGCGTGATGAACGATGTGGGTCTCCGGGTCTGGAAGACCGCTGACCATGATGATGGCCAGATGGATCCCGAGAGTAGTCAGAAGAGTGGTACCCTCCAGATCTAGAATCACCACGCCTTCCTGAAGACGAGGACCGTCCTGAAGGGTCATGCCGCATTGATGGATCTTTGGGATGGCCTTTGGATGACCTTGAGGACCTCGGCTCATCTGAGTGGCGTGATGACGATGAATGACGGCTAGAGCTGCCATGGTGCCGGTGATCTCGGGATGAAGAATGTCGCCCTCCATGGCTGTACTCATCCTGGGGCCAGAGGTCCTCTTCAGGAGGCTCATCGTAATCATGGTAGGTGTGTTTGACACCGTGCCGACTCCTCCCAGATGAATGGCTGCTGCCATAGTGTCGAGAACTGGAGCGTGGCTTCTCAAACCAGTCCGTTTCTTCTTGTCCCAGATGGTAGGCTTTGGAAACCGAAAGCAGATCACAGTCAATCTCCATGTCGTTTGGAGACAGCGGCATGCAGGCTGAGAGAAGGAAGGAGGCAGGAAGAAGACCAACCGCATGCAAAAGAAAAGAATAGAAAGAAGACACAGAAAGAAAGGCAGAAAAAAGTAAAAGTTTTACATCCATGCAGTATACACATCACATCACATTCACATATAGACAATATAAACAGGATACACTGCAGACACTGCAAAATGTCTTCTATGGCAGTTGCTTTCGAGCCGAAATGTTTGAACGTTTTAAAATTTAAAGCCAATGTTTTGGGAGAAAAATTATACTGCACAAGCAACATGCCATTTGAATGTCCACTCTATTAAATTCTTGCAGTGCAAGAATAATAATGCACTTTTTTTAAAGGTGAAATGTAAATACATAACTGATTGTGAAGAACTGTTTTGCAGTGTTGACAAAAACGTAATAAATCAAAACCAAGTAAAAAACATTAATTCCAGAGAGATAATCAAAGATAAAACCTTGTAACAACAAAACAATGACATGTATCATGCAAAGAAGACCTTTCCAGTGATTCAGAGTGTAGCGAACGAAGAAAACGACCACGTCGAAGAACCATGCGAGTATCGGACAGACAGACGACTGGACGAACGGGTGGAGGGACGGACAGGCAGGCAGACAGACAGACAGCAGTCCACTGATAAGAGAGCTTCAAGTGACTCTCAGGAAGAAGAAAACATCAGCATGCAACAGCTATCTCTGTCTTTCTTTTTCATTTCTCTTTTCTTTGCTAAGCCTATCCTCTGGGTGGGTGGGGGACGTTTAGATAAACGGTGGGGGCAGTAGTAGGTAGTGAGACTGTGTGGGCAGTCAGCTCCCACAATTACCTTCACTGTCTGACACAGCACAATGATAATCGTCTATAATGTAAGTATCATCCGATTTGTAGACATGCGTCCGCGGAAGGTCCCGTATGTGGTCTTGCACATCTGGCAGCGAGTGGCTGGAACCGTACTGGCCATAATAGTAATGATATCTACTGCTGCGACTCTCGTATGGGTCTGGACCTAAGCTTGATGATCGCCCAGACCCCATGAACCTTCCCAGTGGACTCAATGGACTCTCCTCTTCAGAGTACTGCCGAGTTGGGTGGCGCCCCCGGCTGTAGCCCGAGCGATAGGAGCGGTCGTCCCTCTCATAGGAACGGCTGCGATAGCCAGGGTAGTCCCTGGCTGAGATCTTGTCCATGCCATAGCCGGTGGAACGGGAGCGGCCGGTGGAGGTGTAGTAAATCCGATCGTCCTCCTCCACCACTGAACCGTAGTACCGACTACTGTGAGGGGTTGTGCTGCTGCCACTTTCATAAGTGCTCCTCTTAAAGCCGTAATCCTCGATCAACTGGCGCCCACGAATGTGAGAGGAGGGGTAAGCCCCACCTGTCGCTGAGGAGTAGGAGGCCAGGTCTGCCTCCACATCCCGAGCCTCCTCGATGGGGGAAAACTTGGAGATTTTTTGCTCCATACTCCCCAGTTTCCTGTGCTTGCTGCGCTTGGTGGACATGACAGCTGGTGCCAGTAGGCTTCTGGATGATGATGAAGGTTTCTGTACCCCGGAGCGGATGCTGCCATGTTTGTAGTCGTAGTCATAGTAATAGGGGGATCCCCCACCCATGCTAGAGCTCACGCTGCTGCTGCTGCCCCCTAGAGGTCCGTGCCTGTAGCTGCTCTTACCCCTGCCATGGTGGTCGTACAGCTCTTCCTGCATCGCTGCCTCCTCTTCAGGTGCCCTGCCGTACGAGGAGCTGCCAGTTCCCCCACGCGTCGTGCTGCCAAGGGTGCTGTGGCCGTGGATGTCGCCCGGGTAACGCCCACTACTGCCGTGATGCATCATGTCCCCTGTCGTCGTGCCCAGCCCGTCTTTTGCCGTCAGCTCACTTACATCATCAATCATCATGTAATTCCTTGGAATGTTTTGCTCTAAGCCAGGAGCCCCGTACATCCCATCTGCAGTGCTGTAAGTGGAGGGACTGTCTACAGAGTGTCCATAGGCATTGGACACTGTAGAAGTGTACTGTCCGTAAGAGCTGGCTGTCGTGGTGGTGTAGCCATACGTATTAGCAGTAGTCGTGGTGTATTGGCCATATGAACTGGCTGAGGTTGAAGTATATTGGCCATAAGTGCTTGGTGGCATTGTAGAGTACCCACCGTAGCTGCTGGACACCGGTGCTGAGCCATACGGCCCATAGGAGCTGGCCATGGTTGTTGATCCAGTGTACTGGCCATAAGAGGGGGCTGCACTGGAATAGGTGGCATCCTGGGCTGTGGTTGTGACCACCACGGTGGGATTGCTGATTGTCTCGTAGTTGGTTGGCATTTTGTGCTCCAGATCGGCCAGTGAAGTCTGCCTTGGTCTTCCTGGGTGGACTGTCAGAATGTCAGCTTGAGCCTGCCCAGGGTATGGAGTGGTCTGGCTGGGGTAGGAGGACACAGCACTAGGATAGGGTGAGCTGTGGGTGGGGTATGGGGGCTGACCAGGAGGTGCAGGCCCAAAACCTGTATGTCCTGGCTGTGGTGGAGGTTGAGGTGCAGCTGGTAACCCCATATCTGTTTGAGGGTATGGGGGCTGGCTTTGGGGATAGGAGTGGGGAGGGTAAGAGGATTGAGATTGGTAGGAAGGTCCAGCAGGAGGGGGGGCATGACTCTGCAGGGGTGTGGGCTGTGGCAGGGCCTGGGACTGGGATACTGTTGGATAGGGAGGCTGGTTGAATGTTGAAGACTGGTATGGCAGACTTGATTGCTGTGATGGTGCTGCTGGTTGGCTCTGGGGGTACTGACAGGAGACAAAGGACGAGGTTGGCGGGTACTGAGCTGCTGTGTTAAGATCACTGGTGAACTGGCTGAGAGGAGCCGTGCTTGGCCTTGTTGATAACAGCCCATTGGTCTCATGTGATGCAGCTGCAGCTGCCAAACGGAGGTTATTCAACTCACTATCAGACATATAGTCCCTAGTGTCACCCATACACCTCAGGTAAGCAATATCTCTCCGCTCTCTCTCCTTGACCAGCGTCTCTTTCCTCTGATGGATCCCCAGCTCAAGGTATCTCAGTTTTGCATCAATCTCTTTCTCCTCTTCCTCTAGTTCAGCTTGTTGCTTTCTCAGCTTGGTTGACTCCTGCTCCACGGCCTTCAGCTCATGGGTGAGGTCTTTGAGGAGGCTAGCTTTGGCAGCCAGGCCAGACCTAGAGCTGGGCTTGAGGCTGGGCACGGAAGGCAGGTAAACCTGTTGGAGGGCAGGTGTCATCATGGGCAGGTGAGCTGACGCAGTTGTCTCATCTGGAGGAGGGCTGGGCAGGGTTCGCTTGACCTTGCGGAGCAGTGAGCTCTGCTGTAAGGCTGCCAGCTGGAGAGAGAGAAAGAGGGAGGGGAGGATGGAAGAGCAAGACAATATGGGCAGACAAAAACACGCAGAAAGGAATCAACAGGGTGGGACAATTAATAGGTTCAATGGGGGTGGATGGGAGTTGGATAACCAAATGTGATATTGGAGTGTAAGTGACCATGAGGAGGACAGGGGGAAAAAGGATCAAATATAGCCATGGGAGGGAGGAGGAAAAAGCATAATAGAGAAGTGTGAGGGAAGACCCAGAAGAATAAAGGAAAGTGGAGTAGTGAAAGTAGTTTGTGAGGAGGGAGGAAACAGGTGAATATAAAGAGAAAAGGAAAAAGTAGTCAGATTAATGGAAGTGATAAGAGAAACATGGTGGAAGAATGTACAAAATGCACAGTCAATGAGTAGACCAGAAGAAAGGGGAGAGAGGAAAACTCAAAAAGAGAAAGGGGTCAAGGAACAGAAGAAACAAGGAGGGACATAAAGACACGTGTAGACACAGAGACAAGGACAACAGGAAACAAGAGTGGAGCTTGTGTTAGAGGACATACAAGAACATTTAAATTAGTTAGGCTTGAGTACGGTGCAGTTGTCCATCGCGTAGACTACACTATGTCTAATGCGAACCATTCAAAGCTTTGAGCAAAATATACTTGTAGAAAAGATGTGTATGACCTTTTATTTAAGACAGTGTGTCATTTGTGTGCAGATGTTGTGAAGTTGTTTATTGTGGTCGCTTCGCATGAACCCTATTCATTTTCTATGAAAACATTCCATAACTAAAAAGTAATGCACAACAATTTAATAGATAATAATGAAAAAAACATAAAGATAACAAAAAGATAAATTGTCTGTGAAATTCATCCTGCTTCAACCCTGAAGCAGTATTACTGCCTTTGGTTATGGATTGGAAGGTTGGTAGCATGAGCAGTAAACAGTAGACAACTAATGAAAAATGTTCCTGTTTGGGTTTGGGTAAACATAAAGAACAACAGAAGGGGATTTTACAGTCTATGATACAGTAATCACTAGAGCGTGTACTTTTCAATTGCACAATGTAAAACACTGATTACGGGTGGGCTGCTGATTATTCCTTCACACAAGTTAAACAACTGCATCTTTTTCAGATGAGCCAATGTTCTTGGATGGCTAATCAGTATCACAAGTGACACAAATGTCGGAGTGCACCGGACATGTTAACTGCGTTGTTTGTTGACAATCTGTGGGGGTGGCGACACGGAGAAAAAGCTCTATGGGGATTTAATTTTTGCACGTGGGCTGTGAGAACATATTCTCGCTTGGGAACATACAGTTGCGCTAAAAGATAAAGGGACTTGGTTATACCAACGTTGACATATACTAGTATTTGTTGCAGGCATATGCCATTTTGACTGCCATAGCCGATGATGTGATAATGAGTTACTCCTGAATACCTACAGAACGCAAACTTTTACAAACCAGATGCATATCACATCTAACATCAGGACGGTGGGACTTTAACATATCAAAGAACTTAATGCAGTTTAAGAAAAGTGTGAATGGCAATCAGGCAATCCAATGGAAAGTTTAATGCAACTCTAAAAGTGTGTATCGCAGTTCTAACATACAAAGCAATAACACAGCCGTCATGGGTAGTCAGTCATAAGATACTGATAAAACCTGCCCAAACGAGACAGACTGGCACAGTTATCACATTTCAGTGGCTATACTTTAAACCTACTCAATTAAATCTACAAATAAAAAAATTACACAACTATCTAACGATAACTTAATCGAAATGAGTAGTTTCAGTATTCAGACAGACTGTTATTGTTTTTTTTATTATGTTAAAACTCCCAACAGTGTAGGTTTTCGAATTTTAGCCAAAACATGTTGTCGAGCTATTCTTGAATCGCATTGCCGTCAGAATAAGCCACCTTCTGTGAGGCACTGTGATAAGGTTATTGAGTTTTACTTTGAACATTTATTGCTCCTGCTTTGCATGCATAATAACTGTCTACTAGGCACTAAAACACAGGCTTTCTATTTGTGTCATGATACACGAATGACTGCTTGTTTTAGATTTCAAGACCGAAACAACACAATTTAATCCCACAGACGGGAACTATTAGTAGGTTGCTTTAGCTGGGGTTTTGAGAGAGTTATTGCTCAGCGCTTTATATTTCATTCGACTATTCCATCAACGTTACATCAGGACTATCAAATTATGGATGGGATATGCTTAAAATTTTCTACACCCCGAAGGAAGGCAAAACATGATCAAGATCTGACAAATCTATAACGAAGGGAATTTTGAGCGTGTAACATTTGTACAAAACCTGCAGACTGTATTAACAGTGTTTATATTAGCAGGGCAGTAACTCCACTGAACAATATGAAAGCAACTCAAACTACTGAATAGGGAACAGGAGAAGGAAGGCGTCAGATTTGTGCTGCTTTATCTAACAGTTTAAAATGTAGGTAAGAAACCTTTGTTTCCGTTTATGAACTTTGTATTTTGAAATGTCAAATCATACCTTTTGTATGAATAAATTACATCTCAAAGACAATACACAGTAATTTAAAGCCAACCAACAAAAGGGGTTTTTGCTGTTTATAGCACATAACATACATTGTTTTGCCTTAGAAACCTCCGAGTCAGTTTACCTTGCATTGTGTGTTAATTCATGTCGGTGTCATCTGAGTGACTGTACCTGGTTCTGGAGTGCTTGCTGTTGATAGAGGGTCAGCCTGGCCTTGGTGTGCTCATCTGTGGTGGGGCTGAGGGGCTTGGGATCTGACATGGACCTCTGGGTGCTCTTGATGGGTCGGGGCATCGAGGGGTGCCTCTGAGGGGACTCGGCCGTGTACGACTTTTGCTGAGGCGTGACGTGGGCCTTGTTCAGCCTCTCACTGGACAGAGAGGTTTCCAGCAGGCGGTGAGGAGACACTGGGGAGACCGGCGAGTAGAGGACCTGCGGGGACTTGGGAGCGCCCTGCTGCTGCCGGATGATGCTGGAGATGGACTCGTTGTGCAGGTGGTTATGAGGCTGGTAGTTTATGTCGAGCGGGTCGGGACGCCGTCGCTCAAATTTGGCCGCGTTTGCGGAAATCTGCTGCTGGCGCTGCTGAGTCAGCAGGTCGATAGAGCTGGACTGTTGGGTACCAGTACTGGTAGAGGAAGAATACGGACTGACTGTGGTTGGTACGCTGAGCTGGGGGGCTACAACACCCTGTGATTGGGCTTCTGGATCAGTTTGGCATGCTAGAGACTGTCCCTTTTTGGTCCGCTCAGGTCCAGATATGTAGTGTACAATCTCTACTTTATTTGGGTCTGGTAACGTCACGTGGATCGCTGGGGAAACTCGCCCTAGGTGCTCCACTTCTGTCTGGCACGACATTTCCCTGATGGTCTGGATGGCGATACTGGAGGACACCATTTTGGGAGTGTCACTTTTGGTGTCTGCTCCTGTGGTGGTGGTGGTACCGGTGGTGCCACTACCAGCGTTATTGGACTCAGAGTGCCGAGAGAAACGGGACCGTCTTCGTCTGACCGGCTGCTCTGTTTCAGCCTTGTCCTCATCGTCATCAGTCTGGACGGAGCAGTCAACGCTGCGGCCACGCCGCCTGGTGCGATGGCGCATCATATACCTGACGATGGTGGAAAGAGAGTGAGAAAACAGTAAAGAAAGAAAATACATTGCTATATATTACAGCTAAGATGAACATGTCAGTACCTATTCATAATAAAGAACATTTCCTCCAATCCCATGTCCAAAAACATATTACATAAAAAAAAATAATAACATCACTAACCTTATTGTAGAAACACACCGTCATATTAAAGTAGGAAAATTTGTATCTCTAACAGTACTTTCATTGCAACAAGTGTGACATCCTTATTCTATGAGAAATTCTTTTTTGATTATTCATATAATGCCAACATCTGCATATCACTATTTGTCCTTTCAATTAATGATTGTAATAGTAGAGTAAGAATGCCCCCACACATGCATGCCTCCGCCCATCTGCCCCCACAAACCATGTTCATGTCTTTAGACTCACTCCAACACAGTCTCACACCCACACACATCTCTACCTCTCCTCCCCATCTTCATCATCTGTCTGCACACAGCTGTCCACGATCCTGCGGGGGGAGCTGTAAAATGTGACGCCATCGCTGTCCAAGCTGTCCCGGTTTAGCCTGGTCATGGAGCTGTGTTTCCTGATATTGCTCCTTGTCTCCATATGCTCCTCCTGGCTCCTCAGACACATCTCCGATGAAGAGTTAGGGAGAGAGCGGGAGCCCATCTGAGCGTCGTTGTAGGGGTGCACAGGCTGTCCGTTCATATCCAGCTTCAGAGGAAAAAAACATAGATTTTAAATATCAGATTTGATATCTTCATATTCTGTGCCACTAATGATCAATGCCAATGCTATGACATACAGTTGAACCCCGGCTGCCAGAATCCCTTCCTCGTCTTACCTGCACGCTCTGAGCTGCTGTTTTCTGTCGTCTCTGTTCTACAAGCTGCTGCTGGAGCTGATGCTGTAAAGACTGGATCTGGTCTAGCTGGGACTTCTGCTGGGCCAGCTGCTCCCTCTGGAGAACAAGCTGTTTCTCACGTTCATGTTGCTGCTGCTGTAGAACCTAAAGAATTGTTGGTGGAAAGGAGAACCAGAAAGAAGCACATGTTGGAAAACAAATGGAGAAAGAGAGACAAACAGAGAGATAGAGGTGGGATGAGACAAGCACAAATGATCAAGCAAGGAAAATAAATAATGGGATGGAAATAAGAGATCAAATGAATTATGGATACAGAGAAAGGGTGAGAGAATGAAACAATAAAGACAGAAAAGTACAAGGTTGTTGACTTCTGGCTCATTTGGCTTTATAAAAGGTGATCAAATGCAAATCAAAACATAAAACTCCATGAACTGCATATGATATGGAGTTGTTCTTGTGTTGATGGATTAGTCTTGAAAATGGTTCTTAAGTAGTCAGCTGCTAAAACCAAGAATAAAAGCGCAGCATGCAGGTGCACTATGTACTTGTTATTGCTGCTGCCAGTCATTCATAGCTCATAAGAAAATATTCTTTGTTGCATAAGTAGCAGGCTGGTGAAAAAAGAAGTTAGGGCTTTTGCTTTTACTGCAGGTTATGAGATGCATGTTAATCATTCCATCTCTAATTCATTCCCATTAAGGAAGCCTTCCACACCTGTTTAACTGAGTTAACTTGAAAGATTTTCAACTGCTTGTTCTAATGAAAAAGAGGGAAATTGTCATATTAGCCATTCTGTTAAAAGTTAAAACATCTCCACAAGGCTGTACAGAGCTGCGAAAGCAATATATTTTTGTACTATTGACTGGTAAACGTGTACAACATAATAGGATCAATTTCTCCTTTGCATATTTATCAAACCAACAAATGGAATATGACACCATGTTCCTTTTTTCCCGTGAATCTAAATCACACTAACCAATGAAGCACGCGACCACTTCACGAACATCACCTGAGCAACTTCAGTTTCAATCTTGCACGTTACACACACAAATGCATATTCATGCACACGTCACATACAGGAACTGTCCAGTAAAATTAACAACGTGCAGACTGTAGAGCGACTTGATGCAGGCTGGACACAAATCTTTCTTTATAAAAAGAAAAATAGTCAAGCAACCCATCAATCATTATTTGAAAACAAACAAACAAAAAAAACTCAACATCAACAAAACTCTCAGTCAGATTGTTTAATGTACTTTTGAATTAACAGAATACATGCATGGAAAGACATGCATGTATTGTATACTCTACTGTATACTTCATCTTGCACAGCAGGTCCATTAACGGGTCGCATAATAAGTCAGACTGACACATTGAAAGAACATATCTAATTCAAAAAAATGCAACCAAAGTAACCACTACAAACACAAAAACTCAAACTGATATCTAAAGAAAAACCCTCTCAAACAAAACACCAAACAAGGCAAAAACAAAAAGCCCATTCTGCCTCCTGTTTCTCCCTCTACCTGTTCCTTGATATTCTGCAGCTCCTGTAACTCTCTCTGCACCAGCATCTGCTCCTTCTCCCTGTGCAGCTTCAGCTCAATCCTTTCTCGTTCCAATTCTTCCTGCAGGCGAAGCTGCCGGAGTTTCTCCAATTCTACACGCTCCCTCTCCATCTGAAGGAGCTGCTCCTGCTGCCGGTGCAGCCTCTCTGCCTCGGTTTCACCCTCCTTGTGAATGGCGCCGGGTGGTGGGAAGGGAGGAAGACCCCCTGGGATGGGTAGGCCACTGGCAGGGGCAGAGGGGCCTGCTGGAGGCTGGCCGAAACCATGAGCGGGAGCTGAGGGTGGATAGGCATGAGCTGCTGGCGGAGGCTGTTGTGGCTGCTGAGCAGTTGTCACCTGCTGCTGTTGCTGTTGACTGTTCAGGTGTGCTTGGGATAGGTTTATTGGCTGCTGCTGTGGTTCCAGTGGTAGTGCTGACGTGTCAGCTGATGAGGAGGTTACTGTGGCACTTTTGCCAAGGTAAACTGGTTCATCCTGGACAGCAGAGCTAGTCGTTGCAACGGATACTGGTGCTCCTACCGGTGCTGAGGTTGTCAGGGCACAAGCAGTAGTGGCAGTGGTTGACGTCGTTTGGAGAAGGCCTGGTGGTGGGTAACGAACTGGAGCTTGCCCAGTTAAAGGTGTTCTGGGACTCATTGGCAGTCTGCTAAGGCTGGAGAGGGGCACTGGTGTCATATTAGCTGAGGGGTACGGCCTGTACACGCCCCTCAGTAGCGGCCGAAGGACAGAGGCGGGCTGGGTTGTAATGGGAAGTGTAGAAGCAATTGGGGTCTGAATGGTGGAGTAGATCATCCCATCAGAAGATCTTATAGCAGCAGGATACATGGCTCTGAGACTGGCCTGCCTGGCATTGATAAGGTTGGTTAGTGTTTGACTATGGGACTTGCCCTCTAATCCAAAGAGGAGGTTTGGCCTTATGCCAAGACCTGCGGCAAGTCTTGCGGCTGCAGGTCCAGTTCCTCTGCCCAAACTACCAAACTGCATCAAATCTGGATTGCTTCCATATCGATCCATTGAATTTAGTGCTGCACACATTCTGCTGATTTCCCTGGCAGTTGTAGCACTGTACTGAGCCAAGTTAGCCTCTTGGAAGTTGGCAATGTCACGTGCAGAGTAGCCATAATCTGAACTAATGTTAGATAAGGAGTTATACCTCCTTATGGGCAGTGTCTGGGCTGTGATGTCTCCTCCATGCCTTAAATCTGTATAGGAACCATACTGCATTCCCATATATCCTCCATAGCCCTGTTTCAAAGCAGTTAAATCTACTGCCAGTTCCCCTGGAGCTTGGATTTGTGATTCTAATTTAGAATGGTAGGACTGTAGCCCAGCATCAGCTAGGTTTGTATCAGACATGGAAGGCTGGAGTCTACCAGGAAATGGTAGTGTGTAGGCTTTACGACCATCCATTGGATACTCATGGTAACCTTTAAGTTGTCTTTCTTGATCAGACTCATAGGTAAGGGGTGGGGCAGATGGAGGCCTTATGCCCTCTTTCTCAGAACCACCCACGCAGCTTCCACCAAATGGAAGACGATAGACGACATCACAGCAAGCTGGTTGGTTGTCCGGTTTAATTTGGCCACCTGTTAGGTCCATAGCATCCACTCCCTCCTCTACCTTGACCAGCTGGGTCACTGCCCTGGCTTGCTCTGGCCCCCCATCCATCTGTACTACTGTGCTATGTGGTGATCCTGACATCAAACCAGGAGGGCTCAGTTTCCCTTTCAGCTCAATGGGACCAGTGCCAAACATCTCAGGGTTAATAACTGGCGATACAGCGCTGACCACAGCTGAGGCAGTGCTGGTCTGGCTGACCAGTAAGTCTTTTTTCAGTAAAGGTGCAATCTGGCCGGTAAGGTTGTATCTGGCCAAAGCAGATGCCTGCTGCTGCTGCTGCTGTATCTGATGGTGCTGCTGCAACTGCTGTTCTAGTAGCTCCTGCTGCTTCTGCAGCTTCTCTTGTTGTTTTTGCAGCTCTCTCTGTTGGACACTAAGATCTTCCAGCTTGGCATCAATTTTTGGTATTGATGGGTCAGTTGGAGGTGAAACTTCTGGTTTACTCTGGGAAAGACACATGGCTGAACCCATGCCCTGTCCTAGGTCTACTCGATTTTGATGAGGATCACCATACACTGTTGGCTGTTTGGGCTGGGTCATGAACATGGAAGCAGCCACAGTGACACTCACAGTGGTTGGTGTGGTGATCTCCTGGGTGTTCAGGTTCATGATCAGGGGCTGTACAATTGTTGAGTGTCTGCTTCCCTCTGATCCTCCATGATACTTTCTGCTTTCAGTGGCCAGGGAGGTAAGATCCATCCCCTGGTCTGTCATGATGATGGGAGCTGGTTTGGAGGCTGTTCTGAGGTCTACAACACTTCCACCTTGGATCATGTGGCCTTGCTCTACCCTGGAAGTGCCTGGGACTGTAGATATTCGACAGAGGGAGATGTTATCCATTGACATGGACCCTCTGGTGTAAGTGCTAACTGTGGTAACCATGCTTGTTCCCACATTTACTTTCTCCACTCGTTGTGTGCGGTAGAAGCTGTGTGTGGGAGATTGCTGGTAAGGTGGTGTGTCAGGAGGGCTTCCACATGGTGAGTAAGTGTCAAATGTTGATTGCCTACTAAATCTGGTAGGTGAAGAGAGGGGAGAAGTAGCAGTGTTGACTGTCATTGGCCTAGCTGGGCTTGGTGGTGGAGAGTATGGAGCATCCTGGGAGGACTGTTGCCGATAGAGCCGTGGGGAAACTGATCTATGGGATGTTTGGGTTCCCTGAGCCGTGACTGGAGATGTAGGCCCAGAGGCGGACTCCATCCTTAACGCAGAGCTGAATGTCTGTGTAGAGAACTCTGCTGTGGCCCTTCTGGAAGGTGAACGGGTCGGACTCTGTGGTGGTGGCGAAGGGGAAAGAGGGGGACTGGTGCTCCTATAGTAAGTTGTATACTTGGGAGAACGTGGTTCGATAATTCTCTCAGTGGAAGATGTGGAGCTATCTCGCATTTGGACCCCCCTGGTCTCCCCTACCCTTCTGGTAATAACCTCTCTTTGACTGTAAGCCTGAGTTATTTCAGCAATTTTGCTGCACACACTTGAGACTGTGGCTGAGGAGGTGGCAGGACCTCCCGAATGTCGGCCATAGATACCAGATTGAGTGGATGTCACAGTGTGGCTTGTACTAGTCTGAGAAATTGTCACTGCATCTCTGGCATACACTCCATATGCTGCAATAGTGGTGGCAGAAACGGTGGGAGTTATTCCATTCTTTCCTGCTTGGGCTTTGATCCTGTCCTTGTGTCCATCCTTTGCCGAGAAGTGTTGCGTGACTCGAACGTCAGGAATACGTCCTCCTGTCTCAGCAAATGACACTGGCGCTGAGACTTGGGTTGGGCTGGTTCCTGGCGTAAGGAGGGCATTGCTTTGTTCCAGCAGCTTTGCAAATGCTGAGCCTGTGTCTAGGAGCTGTTTGTCAGGGTAGGAGCCCTCAATTTCAATTTCCACTTGCTCATCAGTGGCTTGCTGCATTTTGGTAATGTTCTGAGATGTTTGTCGAATCTCCTCATAAATGTCTGCTTCTGTCACAGCAGCATCATTGTCATATCCGGTTTGATCTTGGTCATATCCATACTCTTCATCATAACCTTGTCCATTGACGTCCTCTTCATAGTACTGCCCATGTCTCCCATGTTGCTGCTGCTGTTGCTGCTGTTTCTGTTGCTTTTGAAGCATTTCTGCCTTCCTCATCATTTCTTCATAAACTTCCTCAGCACTCTTCAGTGGTTTTGAAGTTGAAGATGGTGCTGTGGTCGTTGTTGTTGACGATTTCTCTACTGGTGAGTAGAGGGACATAAAGGTCGGCAGGTTGTACTCACTGCCTGATTTGTAAAGTTTAGACTCATATCCCTCAGCCTCTGAGTCCAGGCTCTGAGGAGAATATTCAGAGGCAGATGAACGATGGAGCTCTTCCATTTCTGCCGCTTGCCGCAGCTCCTCTGTTGGAGAAGCATCTTCGATGGGTGACAGATTGCTGGGTGGCGTCTTGGACCTCTCTCTGCGCCTCTGCGCCCTCAGCTCCTCCTTATCCCTCTTAGTCTTTCGCGCCGTACTTCTTATTCTTTGTTGCTCCACCTCTCTCATCTTCTCCTGCTCTCTCAGAAGCTCCTCTTCCTCCCTCAGTTCATCCTCTTCTGAAGAGTCTTCAATGGTGGGAAGGAGAGGACCGTGGGAGCGGTGGCGAGCTTTCCTCTGCTGCTTAGCCTCCTCCAGTCTTTGCCTCCTGCTGGGGCTACTATCACTGTCTTCCTCCATTGATGAGATGGAAGTAGGAGACTGACCTGAGCCATATGAGGAGGAAGTGGCTGGAAGAGTGGAGGAGTAGTCGCCTCGAGATCTCTCCTCAGGAGACCCTGTTAGGCTCTCCATCTCTAGCTCTGGTTCCCGATCAAGGCTCAAGTCATTTTCAGAGGACAGTTCCATGTCCCGGCTGTAACTGTTAGTGTTATTGAGTTCAATGGTTTTGAAACGCCTCAGGCCTCCTTGTGATGCCATGACATCTTCCTCTCCCTCCTCCACTGAACCTTTATAAACATCAGTAGAGCTCTTGGTTTCCTCCTCAAAACTGCTGGAATGATGCTGAAGACGTCTTTTTTCTTTCCCTGAATCAGAGATGATGTGCTTATGGTGGCTTTTCTTGGGTTTCTGATACCCATATCCTTCATCTTCCTCATCATCTTCTTCCTCCATTTCTTCCTCTTCCTCCTCCTCCTCATTTTCTTCATCAGCACTCATTTCCATAATTTGCCTCCTCATGAATTCCTCATCTGTCATCTCTGTGGGCTCTATATCTTTTTCCTTCTTCTTCTTTTCCTTCTTTTCCTCCTTCCGTTTACCCTCCCAGTCTCCTCCATCTTCTTCTTCCTCCAGTATATCTTCCAGTTCTTCATCAGAGTCATATGCATCTGGTGGAATTGACAGAGAGCGTGGGCGTTGCTTTCCTCTGTCGTCCAAGTCTCTGTCTCTGTGCTTCCTCCCCCTCCTCTCGGCCTTTTCTTCAGAGAGACTCTTCTCGAGCAACGGCCGCATTGAGCTCTCTAGCTTGGTGATTTCAGATGGACTGGGAGGGGAGCCTCGCCCACTGATACCCCTCTCACTGAGCTTCATCTCCTCCTCTTGGATTAGACCTGTGATTTCACTGTGGGAGCTGGAGATACCATCAGAGGAGTAGCCAGTGTCACTGAGGCTCTGAGGGCTGCGTGACAAGTCATGGGTGCTGTTGTTTTTTGTATCCTATAAAAGAAAGACAGAGAAAAGCATGCATTAAATTCATAGCAGCTAGGTTGTTCAATTTATGTCCCAATACAGTCAAATTTAAACCCAAATGTGTTTTGTTTCTCATTCACAAAAGAAAATGAAATATCTCTATCTTTGTTTGATATTTAACTATGAACAGATGCAATTTAAAAACATAATTATAAAAAATAATCCCAGATTTATGTGTTTGTTGTTTGAGAAAAGGAGATGTGATAGGGACTTCATGTTCAACATAATCAATCTTTATATAATATATGAAAAAGGAGATAAAGCAATAACCATGAAATCTCTCATGGTCTACAGTTTAAAAATAGGCATGAATGAACAAAGTGAACTTTGCCCACACTCTTTCAAATAGCATCAGGAGGTACATGTTCATTTGGTTATTTTAATAACATTTTAACGACCTATGATTGATTTTTGTATTATGTTTGGAACATTAACTTCCTTAAGTAATGGACTGCTAAATATAAACATGAAAGCATGAAAGTATGCTATTCTCCATTAGAGCTGAATGTCTGGAGGTTCATTAAATTCCAGCATAGTTCTAAATTTATCTTCAATTCCACACAGTGTTGGTCTATATTAGGATACTCAGGAACAAGATCAGACTGTAATGCTTGTAATTTATCTCAGATACTGATCCATCACCGCACAACGAACAAATAAAAGTGACAAGTCACAGACAATATTTTGTGTTCCGGTCACATTACTTATGTAGAATTACACAGGAAAACACAAATACAGAGAAACACAACACATCTCAAATCTTGTGAGCAAAATCCTAAACAATACGTTTGTATCATGTTAAGAAAATCACATATCAAGAAATGCAATAAAGATTGAATTTAAACCTTAAAGAGCTTAAAAGGTACATACCACAATCACATAATTACACATTTACTCAAAAAGTGGCTTTTAGATGGTAGGATTGTGAACATTTTTGAGCCATTGATGGAGAGAGGTTAAGTAAGACAGGTTTTCATAAGAATGAGGAAATATTTTTTGGGTGATCACAGCAATGATTGTTTTGATGAATCTGTGTAGAACATAAAATCCAAATAAAACTCTTTCATCAATGGCTCTGTGTCAGATGTCTGTTAATAACATGCCAAATCATTATCTCAAAGGGACTAACCTGGTAAATGAAAGAGAGATGGAGGAAAGAATACAAAATAGACACAAATTATGTAAATCTGTTCTATAAAACCTCTTACAGTACTTCAGAGTAGACTTCAAGCTTTCTGGACTTTAAGATCCTAGCAGCTCCCAAATGAGGAGGGTCTGCTCTGCCTTTGAAAAGACCCAAAGCAGCCAGTCTTCATGAATATTTCAGCAGGACTGATGGCTGCCATTGGGTAAAAAAAGGTTGTTTTTTTTGACTGCTTCTGTGTTTCGTTCTTGCCCTCTCCCCCCTCCTAGTGAAGTCCATGAGTTGCAACCTTAGCATTCTGTGAGAAATATAATCAATGGCATGCAACAGCCATCCAAGCCTGATGGAGAATACTAGTGTCTTGTCATTCAAAATGTCCCTGTAACATTGACCTTATCATGGAAAATACTCAGTGTATCGCTCACAAGGGAGTGGGTGCCACTACATTATCTTGCGGTAAAGGAAACCTCTTTAGTTAAAAACAAACAAACAAACAAACCAAAAGAAACAGGTTAACACACAATTGGTTATGGTCAGGATATATTTTTCCATTTTGCAAATCCTTAGTAATCTGAATTATTTTAGTCTATTTTCAGTAAATGAAAGCTGCCAGTTTCAGTAGAAACTCGGGCTTACTTTTCTCTGCAATCATGACTGAAAAAGTAAAATAAAAGTAAAACATGTACTCCATTAAAAAAAACAAAAGCATGTAGTCAAAACCACGCTAATTGAAGCAAGTTAAGTATTTTACTGCTGAATCATGATGTGCTAATAAACTCCTCCTCGTTTGAAATGGAGAAACAATGTGTGAATAGTTTTAACCACATTGTGGCTAAACAGCGTAAATGCGATGTTCCAGATCTGTTCACAGTGACCTGTTAATTTGTTCAGATCTATGAGCACAAGTCCTCACAAATCATATTGGCCATACTGACATGCATGTGAATATGCAGTGAGTGTTCAGCACCATGCGAGCTGCATATCCCTGGTCTAAACACAACAGTGAAAACCTTGAAAGATATACTGGAGGAATGTTAGTCAGCTAGCCAAAAGGCATCTAGTAGATGGTGTTATTTATTGGGATGAAAAAGGTTAAAACATCCATTAGTAACATTTTTGTAGAATGTAGTTTTAATTTTTTAAACGAGGCATGTCATTTTTTTCAGAGACCTGGAGTTCCAGCACACTGTGATACCACAATAACCATTTGCTGCAACTACCCGTTCCCCTTTATTCTACATCTACTTCAGTACAACTGTATTGCAGCCATATTCACACCAATCTCCTCTCATATTTAAGATACAAAACCAGAGAGCTGTTCAGAGATCCATCACTGGCAAAATCCAGCAGACTCGTGTGATGTTTGTGTGATGTAAAGAGAGCAGGGGTTTCCATTGACCTCACTAAGCTTGATGGGAAAAACTATGAATATGAAGGTGAGCCAAGCTGAAAAAGCCATGCATACTCTTAGAGACATACTCTGAAAAGCTCACACAGCAACAGCCATTTTTGGTACACAGACCTGTATGTCACTCCATGGTTTTCACAGAATATTCACCATGATCGGGCTCATTTTTGTGCTGTTCTTTCATTACATCTTGATTAGGTTTTACTTTTGGGCCTTTTCCATAGTTTAACACACAGGGTAGTACACCAGACTAAGGCAGAATGACAATGAAAAGTGAGACTTACATCATAGTGCCTGGACTTCTTAATATCCTTGATTGGTGTGATCTGCTCTCCTTTCTTCTGGGAAGGTTTGGTCTCTTTGGCAGTTTGGTTGTCAACCTCAGCATCAGTCTTGGGCTTCTCCTCTGTGCGTTTGGGCTGTTTCTGGGTCTCTTGGGTTGTTACTGGCGCTGTAGCTGGTGTGGTGGTCTTGGTGTCGGTGGGCTGTTTAGCAGCAGTGGGTGAGAACGGTCCACTTCCTCCAGTTCCTGCATGTGGTTTGGGTGTCTGCGACTGGACAGGTTTGGGCCCCTGCTGACTGGTGGGTTTGTGGAGAGGGCTTTGCTGACTGGTCGGCGCCTGGTGTCGAGGCGAGCCCATTGGCTGGTGCTTGGGGGACGGATGCGGGACAGGAAGTGGAGAATCATCCAGACCACCTCCTGACATCAGCCGCTGGGTCTGGCAGTTGAGACATAACCACTCTTTTTTCTGCAACGCAAAGAAGAGAGGCAGTTCAGGACATCGTTCCAGGATCCAACCATAATGACATTATCCCACAATATTTTCTCAAGCCTCGAAGTAGCTGGACTGAAAGCAGGGACACAACCAAACAGGTGTGAGACTGCTGGAAACAAAAGCCTGCAAGTGTGTGGCAGTCAGTGTACTTCCCTTAGTGACCCTTTCTCCATGGGTTACATGATACATGAGTAAGACTGACAGTCTGCGCGGCTGATTAATATTCTTAACATCAGCTATGTCAATTCTGCTTAAGCAGCACACACACATGCGCGCGCACACACACACACACACACATAAGTACTGTTTACACTCTGGAAATCATTTTTCCACACAGAGCTGTCAGAGCTGCAGCAGAATGAGCTAAGCTGACACACCCTCTAAAGGGCAGTCACACTGACAGCTGCACCCTTTTTTCATCACATTGACTCCATTCACTTCCCACTTTGTGAAAGTGAAAATGAACTGTTGCCCACGGATACACAAAAATGTTAGCATACACATATGGTGATCGTAATCTGTTCCTAGTCTAACTTGTGTATTTGTTGAAGATGCTCACTGGGTGTAGTTATCAACACAAATAAAGGAGAGGCTCAGATACAGATGGACACTGGAGACTATGATAAAAGCCCCATATATACTATCCTTTCACAATGATTTGTAAATGTTGTATAATCATGTAAATATAATGAATCCCAAATACTATTTGATTATATATGATTACATGTTGAATGTGTGCATATGTGTGAATGTGTGTGAGAGAAAGAGAGAGAGAGAGAGAGAGAGAGAGAGAGAGAGAGAGAGAGAGAAAGAGAGAACATTGCTCTATGCTCCAATCAGCCACTTAGCCAGCATGACAAAACCTCTTTATTTCAGGCACTAATGTGAAACACACAACCTCTCTTTTAACTATTGCATAATACTAGTATTTGTGTGTGTGTGTGTGTGTGTATGTGTGTGTGTGTGTGTGTGTGTGTGTGTACAGCCCCCGAAGCACCACATACAGTAGACTGTCATTCCCCTTCTTTCGCTAGGGCAAGCACATTCAGTCCCACAAGACTCATGACCTGTGTGCACACGTGTCTTTGTGTGTGTGTGTGTGTGTGTGTGTGTGTGTGTGTGTGTGTGTGTGTGTGTGTGTGTGTGTGTGTGTGTGTGCTGTCCCACAAAATAACCCACCACTGCACCACTTAACCTACATAGCAAAAACAATCTGGTCCTTTCTCTTCCTGTCAATAACATTCTCTAAAACGCTCCATCACTCCTCATTCTGCATTCAGACACAACATATGCTCTATCTCTCCCTTGAACCCTCCTTCCCTCCCTCTCTCTCTCTCTCATTCGTCCTTTTCTGTTGACTGTCATGTTGTTTTGTTTAGCTCAGCATTTTTACCTTACCTCCCAGCTTCTCTCTCCCTATTCAGCAATGTTTTCAAAAACCTCCTGTACTGTAGACTTCTTTTCATCTTGTTTTTTTTTTCCTGCTAGCATCTCCAAAGCAGTTGACATCTCATAACATTGAAGTTGCTTTTCATTTCACATCGTATATCCTCCCTCAGCCACTGGAAGTCAAACTGTGTAAGTAACTGACAACACATTCAGCCCTCAAGCAAGACCTTACAGTGACTCATCAATGAAGTTTGTGCTACGTTCTTTTTTTTTGCTCCGAGGTAAACATCAGCAGTATCTGCGGGGGATGCATGGCATTACTTGTTTTCCTCTCTCTTTTTCCCTTTGCATCATATCCTACAACTGCTGTCAAACACACAGTGCCACGTCCATATTCAGCTTTGTGGAGGACTGTTTTATTCAAAAATTGATTCGGAGCATGCCATTAACCAGATGCAGTATGACAGTAGTAGATGATCTCAGCGTAGTCATAACATTATCAGTGAAATCTACACAAAGCCACAAGTGCCGAACAGTAAACTCCATCGTCTAAGCATGAACATCGGTGAACATGTTTTTGTCAGTCCATCTGTAATATTCTGTATTGTGATGGCTGGACCTCTGTCTTTCCTGTTTGGTCTCTTCTCTCCATCAGTCTCTGTCTTCTTTCCTCTCCCTCCGACAGAGCCAGGGCTATTTTTACCTAGAATGCCATTGTTCTGCTTGAGCACACACTTCCCCAGTGCTTGGCTGGCTGGCGGCCGCTCAGGGCAGCACTCTACTGCACTATACATACACTCAGACTTGGGAGCGTGAGTGACACCACACGTGCACACAATGCGTGTGCATGCACACAGCCTCTGGAGCTGTGGCTCCCCGCTGCTTCCGATGTAACGTGCTGGGCGTGGGAGCAGAGAGCAGAGGAGAGAAAAGGGGAAGGACCAGGAGGAGAAATGTTTGCCAGCTGAAGTGGAGGAGTGACGATAATGATGATAATCTCTGGAGGACAGGCTTGATAGCTCTGTTTTCTACACTGAAGATAAACAAGGTGACCCAGTGAGCTGCTCTCACTGAAAGAAGAAACAATGAAAGATTAGGGACTGGATAAATCACCCTTGAATTTGCTGTGTTTGGAAATGTGATTTTGTTCACGGGTGATTTTATCGGAGGAGATTTTAATGAGTTTTCCGCCATTCAGCAGGGAGCGTTGGAGACCCACCAAGGAAAATGTCCTGATGAAAAGATGATATATCATCAACATATAGGAAGAATTTACAGCGTGTCTGACAACTGATCTCCCGGACACAAAGATGGCCCCCGAGACCGGAATCAGTTTCTTCCTCATGACAACGAACTTCAGATGAAACCTTCCTGAAGTGATGCCATTAAACCATTGAACCAATCACAGCACAGATAGATGGAAACACAAATGCAACGAGCTGTGCCTTGGAGCATATCGACACAGTTATAAAATAAGCTTTTCAGTGTTCCACCGTTGTACGTGTTCCACTGACAACACACCTTCCTTTAAAAAGTCTGTAACCTGTGCTGTCTTCATCCTCCATCAGCTGGCTTCTGCTTTTTATGTTGTTTTTTTCCACCAACAGTTAAGGAACCCGATGACGCTGTGTGAGTTTTAGGGGAGGTTTCACTGTTGTATGCGAACATTGCATCAGTTCTGTCATCGTGCATGAAGAGATTCAATTATATTTGACACCAAAGAGCATATTTTAAAGGAGCCCTCCCACATGAACTCTTTCCCCCCACCGCCACTTTCAGAACTTCTTTCGCTTGTACACTCACTACATCTTAATTCCTGCCTTTTTGAACTCATCCCTCCCTCTTTTGGCCAACGAGGCATATGTTCATTCAGTTCATGTACGTTTTTCTGTCTCTTTATGCTCTCAGTTTCCAAGTCCTTCTTCACCTCCCAGTCTGCTGTCTGTTTGTTCTTGCTGAATGAAGTAGAGTACCGAATTACAGGTTTTTAAAACCACAGACACACACACACCCACACACACACACACACACATTTTAAATGTGACAAATTAAATCTAGCACTTCCTTGCAAGAAAGAAGTAGAGGTAGAAAATGGAAGAGGAGCAAGGGAAAGAATTAAAACAGGAGAAAAGGGAGGGTGATTAAAGGTGGAGAAGGAGAGAAATGAAACAGAAATAAATTAGATAAGGGGATGGAGGGTAAAGGAGGAGGAGTGATGCTGGGGAGGAGAGAATCTGATGAGATGAGTGGAAAAGCAGTGAAAAAGAGTATAAACGAAGGACAGATTAGGGGTGAAGAGACAGAAAGGTAAGAGAGTAGCAAGTCTCATGCCGCGTGAACAGACATAAAAGGCGGTTAAAGGATGATCTCGCTGCTCTCTCCCGGTTATGTAATTCAAACAGGTTGCGCTTCCATTTCATAGATACTCTGAAAATCCCCTCTTCTCATTTAAGCATATCCATGGAGCTTCTTTAATTACGTAACCATGTTGCGAAAAGCAGGGTCCTTGAGTCTACTGATGATTTATCCAACGTACTGTCTTATGTATCGATCATATCTCATTTCAGCTAACGAAACGAGCTGCGCTGACGCTGCAACTCCTCCGCTGCATGTGTTCACTGGAGTTGTCTGCTGTCTGCTGCTGTCAGCCCTTGGGCAGCTCCACTGCGGTGCATCGAGGTTAAGTCCGACACTGGCTTTTGAAGGAGAGCCTCCCTGCTCCGACGCAGCCAGAAGGAGCGAGGATTTGAGGTGAGACGCCTCGGTGGTTGAGAGACCAGGCAGATCAAAGGCGTGCCATGTTAGTTTTGTGTTTGGCCTGCAAATCTGTCAGAGAAGATCATTTTGGCGGGCTTTTTGTCTCACCAGGGCTGGCTGACGCATGCAAACGCGAACTCACATGCAGATTAACACGGCAGCAGAGGGAGCAACGGGGCATCTTAGCAGCGAGTGCATCTGCAGCCCTGCAAGACTCTGCATGTCTGTGTGTGCGTGTGGACTGTTGGGATCAAAGGGGTTTGACTCCTGCAGTAACGGGATGGCATGGAGCCAGCAGCAAAACAGAGCGGAGCGCAGAGGGCCTGGCTATCTCAGCTGCAGGTCAACAGGGGACCTGCAGGCGGACAAGCCAACTTCAGCAACTACTTCATCATGTCAGCACTTTGTCATTGGAAGAAACAAAATAGCGGGCGGAGCATGTGGTCTTTCTTGCAGCTTTAAGTGTGCATCATCCATCTTTTAGCCTGTATCGTCTTTGTTATGTTGCGGTTAGGCAGCAGGACATTGCTCCTAGGAGCTGGCAGAGGTAAAGAACTGTTATTAGACTTCATCAGGTGGACAGAGGTTCCAGCTGACTGCTTGTGTTCCACTCAGGCTGACGGTCACATGTGGGGGCAGCAATTTGCCAACCCGTTGGCCACATCTGTCGCAAACAGCCTCTGAGAGAAAAAGACAGGTACCAAGTACCTTCCACTACCTGCAGAAATAGTATGCTATATCTGTCATGTCATAAAATATTCATTGTGCTTTTATATTCAATGGCCTTTTGAATGGGAGTGTGATGTCTGTGTTACTGAAATCTACGTTTCAGAGCAAAGCTGCACTGTATTTATACTGTTTTCACCTGGAAAGCTAAGAAACAGATTACCTCTTTGGGGACACAGAAGTTTACCAAGCTGAACTTGGTGCCTGGCTGTATGTACCCAGATTTGAAACTCATCCTGAGTGGTGGGGGGGCTGCTGGGTATTATTAGGATTTAATTGATCTGGCCTTGGTTTTAGTATGAGAGAGACTGCAGCCTTTGAAGTGCTCAAGTGTGTACTTTGAAGTGCAGGAGGCAATGTTCACTTGGACAGGAGCATTATGGGTAGTAGAGATTGCTAGCTCACCCCGCAGGGTGAAGAAAAAGACATGATCAGACAGATGCTGGAGAGGAAGTTGGAGGAAGAAATCGGGAGAAAAGTTTAGCCGAGAGCTTAGAGCGAGGAGTGAAGAGAGAGGGAAAGTCTTCTAGTCAGATGAGTGAGTAAGATGGGAAGGGGAGGGATAAAGAGGCTGAGAGATGAAAAAAAAAAAGTTGAGGAGGGGGTGGATATGAGATGAGATGGTGAGAGTTGCTGGGCGACAGAAACATGGGAAACAGGGAGAATGATTGGCAAATTAGAGGGTGTTGGTGGCGAAATGAGAGGGAGAGGGAACAAAGAACCATCAGCAGCTCTGGTTTCCTCCTGTTTATTCCAGCACAGTTCAAATGAATCAATACTGGCACAACAGCAACTGCACCTACCAAGCAGGAAAACGTTTCATGAATAGAAATTTGAATTTTAAGTACATTTGATGTTTTTGGTGATACAGGGTCGATTAGAATTCATTATTGTGATGTGATGGGAAAAAATGTAAATCTTCAGTGAAGTAAAAGGCTTTAATAGTGCATGCTGAAAAAAATGGTTGGTGTCTTAGTGCACATAACAATGTGAATGCTCTGACTACAGACAAACAAGTAAAATATCCCTTACAAGAATGAGAGTTTAAGGTGGTACTAAATAGGGGGAAAAACATTAGAGGGATGAAGGGAGGGAGGAAAAAGTCAGAGAAAAGTGAAGATGATCGAGGATACTGGGGAAGAGACCAGAGAGACTGAGGAGAAAACTGAGGGGAAGAGAACAAATCAGAGGATGAACTGAGAACGAGGGAGAAAAACAGAGGATGAGGAGCAGAGAAAAGAGAGGCGGATTCCAAAAATGTACAGTGAATTAGTTCTGCCTCATGAAACTGGCAGTTCTGGCTGAGAAATGCTTTGGGGGCAGGATTGTGTGAGTGTGTGAGTGTGTGAGTGTGTGTGTGCGTGTGTGTGTGTGTGTGTGTGTATGTGTGTATGTGTGTATGTGTGTGTGTGTGTACGTGTTTATAATTCCTTGTTCTCATGTTTGTGCATTTGCCTGTACAAGTGTGCTCTGCTGTGTTTGCTTGCATATTGTCTGTGTATAATGTGTATGTCCTAGATGTTCATGTGTATGTGTGTGTGTGTGTGTGTATGTGTGTGTGTGTGTGTGTGTTTGCGTGCATTTGCACTTGTGTGCAAAAAGCATCGCTGCCTCCCCAGAACAGAGCTGATGCAATGCTGACATTTAGAAGAAAACCCAGCCTGGGTCTTTTCAAAGAGCAGCTCTGAGAGTGAGGCAGGCAGAGAGCTGACAGGGTCAGCCATGACGGCTGCTGCTGCTGCTGCCGCTGCTCACAACAAGGCACAAAGGAAAAAAAAATGATCAGCTATACCTGTCACATCACCACTCCTCGTTTCCGCTTCAGCAACACCTTAACGCTACCCATTCTGCTACATATGCATGAGCGGGAGAACACAAGGCCCTTATTGGAGCTAAATTCTAATGCAGTGGCAACAAAGTGCGTGTAATCAGCATACATACACATATCTTGCCCCGCCAGACACTAGAAAGACTGCATTCAAGTGAATGAGGGAAATAGAAATGAGCAAAATCGGTGTCTGTCTCATTGGTGGACTCAATTAGGAGAAGGTTCCTGTGTACTTTATTCTAGCACTGAGACAGCTATTTTCTTTTTACAATTACAGACATCTGTCTACATAAACACGCACACATACACATGCAGGGACAGTGTGTGTGTGCGTGTGTTTTGACCCCGACTTACAGCGAGCTGAGTGTGCTTCTAAAATTGCTTCTTTGCGTGCAAACAGAATGTTGGTCAGTCTGCTCCATCAGGTGCTTCTGTGAGAGTAGTGAAAGATGAGCTTGCCCCATGTTCATACTGCTGGTAATCTAACATATAAAATATTACTACATGCAACCTAAATATAACTACAACTAACTAAATATAACTGTAATATCCTATGTACCTATGTAACTACCTATACCTATGTACCTAGATAACATAAAGCTACATATAAGTACCTATAACAAGATCTGTCAATCAACAGTTGCTTTAGTTTTTTTTAGACGGTGATCTAAAATGAATTTCCTACGAGGAGAGATAAATGGATTGTCAACTAATAATGCTCAGTGCAACACATTATGTTTAATTTTGTAAGGAAGGTCTGCCCTGTTACTGTATGTTTCACATGCTTATACCTCAGGAGTCCAATGAAGTGAGCGCTTAGAAACACCCAAAGCTTAAAAATGGAAGACAGAAAAGAATAGGTGAAATAAATCAATACATCTGTGTGTCCTATATTGACGTACACATGGATGCTTGGTGGCAGATTTTTCCAGACCTCGGAAGAATGCCAGGCTCCATTACAGCCTGGGGAAACCACAACAGGAGTCTGATGGTGACATCCCTGTGACTGTTCTAAGCAGGATGTGCATTACGTGTGTAACTGTGTGTGTGTGTTTGTGTGTGTGTCAGAGTGCACTGCAGCTGCAGGGTGATGGCAGTGCAGCATCTGACATGGACTCTCCCAGCATCACTAGCAATACACCACCTAACATATTCAGACACTGCAAATGCACAAATCTCACAGTGAAATGCACCACACAGGCGTGTGCTCTCTCTCTCTCTCTCTCTCTCTCTCTCTCTCTCTCTCTCTCTCTCTCTCTCTCTCTCTCACACACACACACACACACACACACACACACACACACACACACACATGCACGCACACACACACACACAGTGCTGTGGAGTTATCCACCTGCTCTGAGGGACTTTGATTTTCCTTTGATTTTAGTCTATCTATAGCTCTCAGCTGCTCCTTCTACAGTATGGCTATATTTGGAATCTATTCTCTGCTTTTCTTTGTGGGTTAAGATGTCTCTTCTCTGTTTTTCTCCTACATACACTGTGATCATTCACAATGCACAAGCTAGCTGTAATTTGATTTGCATTGGGACAAAATATTCTACCAATTTAGTCAGTGTTGTCATGCAAGTATGTATCATAATACAGAGAATGAGAGAATGAATGAATGTGTCCCATGCTGTGCAGTTGCTGTACGGTGCGTGGTTGCGTGCATGCCTGCATGTCTAAATCTGCAGAGGCTGCAGGGAGGACAGCATGGGGATTATTTGTCATTGCCGTGCAGTGATGACACTGACTGTCTGTCACTGCGGCTCAGATGGGCATTGATTAGGTGTCACTGCGATGCCGTGCCTCCATCATTTCGTCTTTCCTCAGAGAGGAGGACGGACAGCGCCGTCCCACTGCTGGCGACAGTGTCCCATCAAGAGAGTCACTCCCACTGGTCTTCATTGGATATATTCCATTGGTTCATTTACCCAGCTAATGTGTTGAGGTCACCGTTAAACAGAAAGTCGGGCGGCAATCGGCTTGATCATCCTAGGTCTACAAACCTGTAGCCCAGTGGAACCTGTATAGCTGTGTTGTGTTCATGTTTCACTCAGTCTATTTGTGTTTTGCTTCGATCGGCAAAACTGAAGTGAGGAGGAAGCAGCTGTTTTCAGATCGATAACCAATAACCATTAATTTACACACATAGCTAGGAAGGCCCCTGACAGTGTAATCAATAGAGTTAAAATGGGAAGGGACGCATGGGAGAATCTGGACGGCGGCAGCATCCGCCGATCTGAAATTACACACTGAGGAGAGGCAGGCATAAGACCCACTCCTGTTCGTAATACACGTGAAAGCCTTATTGCTACAATATCCCAAGCACTTGTTCACCTGGAGGAGAAAGTCCGTTGAGACTGTCCTGGACGTTTTTAGCTGGCAAACTAATGGCTCATAATAATCTCCCTTTCTAAAGAGGCTTCTGGTAGTGTGAACCAAGCAGATCAATATAAACATTCATCTTTCCCCCTCAGTTGTTAGAGGATAAAAGATTTCTAGACGTGAGTGAAGGTATTTCGCGTATTCCACACATTAGCTGCTCACTCGGTTTCGCTGAGCCAGCAAGCGCACAGGGAAGTCACCCTGCGGTCCCTGCAGCCCGTTCCCATGTACAACATCATCATTTGTGAGAGACAGCACAGCTGTTAAATGTGCGACGAGTCAAAGGTGAAACCAAGTAAAGATGAGAAGGTCGGGGTGACAAAGGGAGGGATGGAGAGGAGAGAGGGAGAGGTTAGGTGGACAACTTGTTAGGAGCGAAAAAGAGGAGCTGGGTCAGGTGTACATTCAGATGAAAACGGATGCAAACACCCAGGTTTCAGTTTGTAATCTGCTATAAATACGTATGTATGGATTAGACAAGCAAGAAAACCTTAAGTGAGTCTTACAAGTTCTGGTAGGTCTACTTTGGTGCCACACACAGTGCTTCCAGCTGTTTCCAGTCATCATGCTAAGCTAGGGCTAACAGCCTCTTTAGCGATAACTGTACCTTCATCTTTAATGCACATACAGAGTTGAGTCAATCCTGTCATGAGAAAAATAACTTTGCAGAACACACACACACGCACACACACACACCTTGCTGTGCTTTTTATTCTGTGTCCCTTGGGACACCATAGTGTTTAAGTTACCTTTATTACCTTATTTATTGTCTCTACCAGTGAACACAAATTTGGACACACACACACACACACACACACACACACACACACACACAAAGTAAGAGTTTTATTGATTAAAACCCAAGAAAACTGATTGGTTAGTTACAGTGCAGAATCTGCTTCGATTGGATTCCAAGAAGCCTGGACTGTAATTTTATTCGCCGGTGGTAGAGTGTGTGTGTGTGTGTGTGTGTGCGTGTGTGTGTGTGTGTGTGTGTGTGTGTGAGTGTGTGTGTGTGTGTGTGTGTGTGTGTGTGTGTGTGTGTGTGTGTGTGTGTGTGTGTGTGTATGTGTGTGTGTGTGTGTGTGTGTGTGTGAGTGGGTGTGTATGTGCATGTGTTTCCTCAATAGGACAGATCAATTTATTGTCCTCTCCCAGGGGAGCTGGGCGAAAATGCACCTGCTCTTCCCTCTGCTTATCGGCTTATTTTTGCCATAACACTCTGTACGTGTGCTTCATTCACACTTTTTATTTGGCACAAACATTCAAAAACAATTTCAATTTGAGTTTACCATATATGTATTTTAAAACAAACAACTAAAAAGTGACCATAATAACGTTTGCTTATCTGTGCTTATATTAATGTTTTACACCCTAAATTGTCTGTGCACATCTAGATAATTGAGACATATTATTAGTGGTGACTGAATTACACGTTGAATCAGCCTAAAATGGTGGATACATCCCTGTTACTGTTCTGCAGCGCTTGTTATCATGATGAATGCAAATATACGGCGACGCTTTACTCATTTGGTTCCACTCTGAGGAGCGCTGCAGGCTCGCGCAGTTTCAAAAGCCGCAGCTGAGATGGTCTTTCAGCAGCCCTCTAGCTACCCAGACTATTAACATAATAAAGTGGGGGAAAGTGCACTAGCTGCTTGTGAAGATGGTAATTTGAGCCGTGGGCAGGTAGGGAAGTGGGGCTGACGAGAGATGCGCTGAAGAGATGCGTCACTAAATATAATGATTCATAATAGATACGCTGCCCTGGCTCCCACTGAGATGCACTGTAGATTCCCCTCTCTCGTCCTTTGGGTTTCATTCTTGGCTCATGTTTTCTGCTGTCGTCTCCCCCTCTTGGCAACATCCCTCTGTTTTCCCATCATTGTCGTCTCATTTATTTCACAGCAACATGGTTGGAACCAACAAGCAAACAAGAGTAAATAAACCATGAGAGGCCGTTTGAGAGATAATTCGTTCTTGCTCTCATCTGTACCATCATATCCTCTCAAACACACTATTATACTCAAATGCAAACACTGTTGCACTTTATATTAACCACTATATCTTCTCACCCATTTTATTATATTCTCACACACACTACTGAAACAGAATGATAGCATAATGACAAAAAATACAGACACAAATGTAAATAATTTGTGTGAAACATGAAAGCGAATGTATCACAGAATGATGTGCGTGAGACTAGTACTCTGGGTGGTCGTCTGATTGAGGCAGAACTGAACCTATAAACAGGAAATAACACATAATAACAAATGTCTTAAGTATTGCCAATATTGTTTTACACTGAAGTTAAACTCAAGGCTATTTCTGAAAGTCAGTGCATTAAGATTATGAGCCCAGCTTTTAAGCAGCAGAGGAGAAACAGCTGAGATCAGCATGACGGAGAGAGGCAACATCCACCTGCAGCCAGCACGGCTCAACAGCAGGGGGACACCGCGCAAACAAAGAGCTGCGTTTCTGATCCACTGTGGCCTGGCCCACGGATCATTCTACATTGAGACAGCGGGGCTCGCGTGGAGGGAGAAAAGAGAGAGAAATAGATAAAGGGGAGAACGGGAGGAGGCAGAGCATGGACGAGGGAGCGGGGAGCGAACGAGAGAAGGCAGCAGAATACAAACCACTGGGCTACTGGCTGGAGCACCAATCAGAGGAAGCCATTTCACTGCTCCGGTTTCTGGCCCTCATTTTCATGTGAAGCCTGGTGCATCGAGCACTGAGTCTGCTTTTTAATTTCAAAAGCAAATTTAATATCTAGTTTAATATTTATTTGAATCTCTAATTTGACTGGGTCAGCTCGGTCATATGGTATGCATCCCAGTCTCTGCCTTTGCTCATCCCACTCTCCATCATAGTACAGTCCAATCCTAGCCTCATTTCTTGTTTCCAGCTTTTTCTCTTCACATCCTCTCTATGTTTTTCCTGTGTGTGTGCATATGCATGCTTGAAAATGTAACAAAAGTGTGTGTGAAGTCCTTCAAGTCCTCCATTTTGCTTCTTTTTGCTTTGCAATCTTTGTTTTCGCATTTTAGATTTTAATTTCCTATTGCATTTCCTATGCAACTAAAGAAACGGAATTTGGGCCCTGAAGTTTACAAAGCATAACTGGAGAAGAGTCCTGGCTGCCCCTCATGTACCCTTTAGACCACTATTCGCAGTATGCTTTGTCAGTGTGCGCATGTGGGTGTGCGCGTGTGTGTGTGGATGTGTGTGAATGTGCTTGCGCTCGTGCGTGCGCGTGTGTTCAATCTGCTGCTCTCACTGCCCTGCTGTTTATCACAAGAATCACAGGATAGAATACATCAAAGTTTTCTTGGCCAAGATATCAAAGCCCACGCTGCTCCTGATGTTGGGCCATTGGGGCATGACAGTGTGCGAATGGCTGCTGCCTCTGATGAGCATGCAGCATGGCACCTTGCATGGCGCTGTAGCTTCAGGCTAGAGTGAATGAATATTTGAGCGCTGAGAGAAGGATAAGGCAGTATGGACGACAGGTTATAGTGTCCACCGAGTGTCCACAACTGAAGAAATCCTGGCAAATGCCTAGTGCTGATCGTTCTACTGACATTTTGTAAAAACTCTGCGAATCATGCAGGAGGAGCTTACTTTACCTTGATACCGGTTTAGTGTGTATCCCACCTCTCACCATGTCAGCTAGGATCAACACTTCCTACAGTGATCTTTCCACAGGGTTGTAGGAAAACAGCTCTTCTCCTTTATTTGCATTTCCACTGCAGGAACTTTGGGGTAATTTTACAGGGTTGTGGTCATCTACTGTAGGAACCTCCCCCAAAAGGCCAATTCACAGGAAATTTTACAGGGCAGTACCAAGTCCTGGCTCCGGGGAAGATACTAGATTAGCCCAACAAAACTCCCTGGTTGGACTTGAGGATTACTTTGCATTGATTGGCTAAACCTAGAGCAGGATATGTCGCCATTGGAAATCACCAAAACAAGAAGAAATTTTAAAATCCAGCAGAAGAGCAGCATTAGCTCTTAAGGTTGGGGTATACGTAGAAAAAATGCATTTCACATTGCGCTGGGTTTGTCTGGACAGTGCATGCAACAAACAGAACTTGAACACACAGATGAACGCACAAAGATAATTATCTAATCGTTGTAGTAATAAGATAGGACTTTTTAAAAAGTTAGTTATAGAAAGACAATAGTTATATGTCCTTCTTCATCTTGTGACCGGGCCACTCCCCCCTGTGGTAGTGCGGGGCATTACGGAGCCCAGCAGAGGCACACGCAAGTAGGCTAGCCTTTAGCCTTAGCCTAGCAGACACCACTGAAAACAACAACAGCGTCTTTGAGACGCCTTCTCCTCTCGTTCATAGCATCCACTGCCATGTACATACAACCAGAAACGCGGGAACCGCCTCAGCTCCTTCCATGCTTACCTCCTTCACTTCCCTGTTTATGATGTCACTTACGGAGCTATGTGTTACCTACGCGCTTATCCAGTACAATAATCCATATTCCTATGAATCAGAAAGTAGACACTACAGGGGCAGAAGGAGGGAGTACTGGGTAGAGGAGAATAGAATAAGACCTTTAATTGGTAAACAGCTGGAATCAAGAAGGGGAGATGAGGTAATGGAGCTGAAACAGATGCAGTTTCAGTCTTGGGGATGGGGCAAGCAAAAGATATACATGCATCCACCCCTCACAAACACCAAGCAAATGGTACAGCCCACCTGGGAGTCATCCATTGAGGCTGGAGCACAGAGGAGCTGGAGGAACACAGTGCATGTATGTGTCAGGGTGTACTCTCTGGTTTAGCCCTCCCTCGGGAGATCCTGCCATCTCTTGCATGGCATTGCAACCACTGACCATTCCTCTCCCGTTGGTTAATTCTCTTGCCTGCTCTGTCAGATTTGCTTTCGGTTTCACGGCTGAGTCATCACCGAGTCATTCCCTGGATTCCTCTCTTCTCTCAATCCTTCACTCTCAGTCCCTATATCCTCATCCCCCTTCAAGACCATCTAGTGCTTTTCTCTGTGCTGGCTCAGATTTTCCCTTTCCACCCTCTCTTTCACTCTGCACTGTATATAGTTAAGAGAAGAGTAATGCCACACATTGGCTCACAGACCTGCTCAAAGTTGGTTGTTTTAATTGTTGTCTGTGAATGCTTGTAACTATTGGCAATTTTCTACTGCACTGCTTCTGATTAGTAAAAGTACTTGTTCCTCCGGTACTATTTTCAGTCAAGCCATCACCCAACAGACAAGCAATGTTTGACAAAAACAGTGAGAATTCCCGGAGCATTCGGCACCAAAACAACCAGAGTCAGGGCTTGAAATGGTCTGACCAGATGGATGCTGCTGATGGACACTGACAGCGGCAGCAGCAACCAGAGGGGGAATAACATGGACTCCACACAGACTTGCTGGAGGTGATGATGGATGATGGCTATGTTTCTGTGACTCTTCCACTACATGGTTCTTGTTACATGTCGCTAGAATTAATGTTTAAAGCTGGTTATCTGTAAGCCGCAAGCTTGTTAGCAATCCATGCTGTCTCCATGCTCTGCCTGAACCTTCATCAACGTGGCTGAGCTCTGCAGCACCCTACTACACCGTGCTGCTCCGTGCAGAGCACCTTAAATGTGTGCTTGGATGCAAGTGCGGACTACGATTTAATTAGGTGTATCAGAGCGCTGAAACAAATGTGGAAAAGTTCAGGGGGTGTGACGACTGTTGCTCGCCACTATATGGATTCATACATGGAGACAGAACTACGGCTCATATTAGTGACGGAGTTACATGATGAGTGAGACAGATCAGCTGCAGGATGATTGCAGGATTGAAACCTAAAAGAATTCTGGCTGATAGGTATCATTTCCTTCTGCACAACCTTTAGAGGCTCCATTTAATCTTTCATTGCCTGCAGCTACCGGATCTCAACCCATTTTATGACAAATGCCTCCATAACTGCAGGTCGCAAGGATCATTTTGTGAGTTTGATCCTGTGACATTTCCCTGCTGTCACTTTCACTGGTATTTGCTAACTGATACATTTTCATGGTTGGCAACGCAAAGTCCGAATGGACGCACTGTACTGAAGAAAAAAATTCTGAAAAAAATGAAAACTGCAAGACCGTTCCGTGGTGTTCATGTTTAAATGGACATATTTTGCTGATG
The DNA here is from genome assembly GCA_029224185.1 of Karalla daura. Taxonomy (NCBI): domain Eukaryota; kingdom Metazoa; phylum Chordata; class Actinopteri; order Chaetodontiformes; family Leiognathidae; genus Karalla; species Karalla daura. The sequence continues at coordinate 24,061,511 of CM055193.1, read as the reverse complement.
TCCTTGGCGTCCGCTTTGAGCGGTTTAATTTCACACCCTTGACATTTGAATCTGGCAGATGTCTCGACCACGCTTAAGCTCGCGTCACATGAAAAATCTGAAAGGGCACTACGGGTAGGGAACTACCTGTTCACTACAACCGCAGAGTACGCACCTCCACATCTTGGCAAGTGTTGGGGGAGACAGGAAAAAAGACCGTATGTCTGAGTCATTTGCCCTTTGCACTCAATCAATGAGTCATGACGGGGCATGCGTGTGTGTTTATGTGAGCGTGTCTGTGTGTATGTGAAAGCCTTCCTTTGAAAAGCTTTTGTATTATTGTATGATCCCTGCTTAACACATAGAGAAACACACACACACACACACAAACACACACACAAACACACAGATATCAACTCATGAGTCACTCATTTTGAGGACTTAGAACTGGTGTGTAAGAGAGAGATAACATGTAAAAGAAAGGAAGATCAATGTGTTTGTGTCTGATATGAAAGCATCAGAGCCCCAGTGAGAAGCAGAAAGAGCCGTGGGGGCAGAGAGAAAACGAGACAGTGCTTTTATTTCAGTCTATATACCCACACAGCACAGTAAATCTCTTTAAATCCCAGTGGTTGCCAAGTTTCCTGCTGTCAGAGCTTGCTGGTCCCTACAATGCCATTTCTGCCAAATTCAGCATTACCCAAGTTACTGATGAACGGGACGTTTCTGTAACTTTAAAAAAAAGAGAAGTACATTCATTTGATCCTCCTCACTGAAACACTAGAGGTTCAGACACCATCTCCCCTAGGCCACACCTGACACTATCCAGGGCTCTCCACACACCACTGCTCTATTCATCTGAGTCACCAAATCACTGTGTCATAAAGACTACCTGCTTACGCACGAATGTTTCAGTTCCACCATTTGGTGCACAGCATCCTCCTCTCTCGCTATTCTTATCTCCCTTCAATTGCTGTACTCAGAATTTAAATAAGTGCATAATGAATGTCGTGAGTTGTGCCATTAGAGACAACATAATGGATGTGTCTTTGTATTATTACTCCTGGTTTTAGTCACAACCTAAAAATCAGAAAGTGTGAATCCAGTTGCTGGCTGACTCATTGTTAAAAGTTTTTTTTTGTTTTCTCTGGTTTGCCCATGTTGTGCACATTCTGTATGGACACAATCACTGGTGACGTCATCACAGCGTATCTTCAGGATAAAATTCCAGTGACGCAGTGCACATGTAAGAAGCAAACATGCACTACCAAAGAAAATTCCACCTACTGTAGGGAACAGGCTGCATTTCGTGTCGGCGGCAGCCGCTGGTCAGGGTCCAGCTTAAAGTCGATTTAATTCTCCAAAGAACCTCTTCTTCTCTGTCACTGCTGCAACCTCTCAGATTAAAACCTCCAAGTCACTTTAAGACACCACTGCAGTCAGCCATAACGACTCAAGAACATCAAGCAATTACTCTGCATATTACTCAAGGAGATTTCTCCATTAAAGCTCACCAGCAGACTCAGCTTAAGTAATAGATTAGATTTTTTATTTCATCTCATCTGTGACCTCAGACATCTTGCTAAAACAGCACTCATTTTGTTTTCCATCACTGGCAATTGGCAAGGCGGTTATTGAAGCCCAGAGTCTTAACACCACCCTGGTTCTCTATAAGAGATCGGGATGTGTGTCATACCTCATTTTGGCACTCTGATGCCTGTGGAGATCTGCAGTTCCATTTTCGCCTTAAATCTACAGCGTTTCCCACAGTGCTTCCATCCCAGCTCCAGGCCTACTACAGAGGTCTCAGATTTCTGAGATCTTTTTTTCCATGTCAGTGCTACTGCTGTGCTGGTCAACATAGCTAAGAAAGGACTTCCTTTTTTGAAAGCTTTCCATTCAGTCTTCTTTTCCCTTACAGAAAATCATTAGCGTCATCCATTTTTAAGATATGAAAATCAATTTGTCACCTTTTCAATTGAATTTGTCTCTTTTTTACCCCTGAAAAACTCATATATTTAGTAATGCAGCCATGAGAGCAATTTTAAAATGTCAAATAATAATGACTATGACACCTACATTCTAACCAAATTCAATGTAACCAAATTCAGATACCATCTGGAACTTCCACGAATGCTGAAGGTTTGAGATGCTAAGGGGCTGTCACCCTGGATTTACACATCTGCACGGTAACTGCAGCATAAACTGTGCTCCTTCAATTTACACTGTATGCGCAACCTGACGATTGCCCTCTTCACTTCACGCCTTGGAAGTTTCACTCACTGACAAGAGGATTTATGCAAGATGTTTAAATCTGGGGTCATGGTTGAAAATGGGGGATAGTGGCGAAGGAGTGGCAGGCTGGGGTGGGGGGCCCTCTCTTTGAGAAAGGAGACCAGAGTGTCTTTGCACAGGCCCATGACACTACTCTGCCTCCCAGGGAAAGTTTACTCTAAGGTGCTGGAAAAGAGGGTCTGACTGACCATTGAACCTCAGATTGAAGAGGTACACGGCATGGTCCATCCTGCTCGTGAAACAACGGACTAGCTCTTTACTCTTACAGGCGTCCTGGAGGGAACCTGGGAGTACAATATCCCAGTCCACATGTCTGAATCTGGTGAAGGCGTATGGCCGGTCCCCAGGTATGTTCTGTAGAAGGTGCTGCTTGAGTATGAGGTCGGCGGATCAATACTCAGGGTCTTGCAAGACCAAAGGGAGAGCTGTGTTGGACTCTTTTTCACGGGGTTGTACCTTGTCCCCAGTCCTGTTTGTGATATTCATGGTCAGGATTTCGAGGTACAGCCATGGTGAGGAGGGGTTACAGGTTGGTGACCGGACAGTCACATTCCTGCTCTTTGCAGATGATGCGGTCCTGATGGTACTGGATTGATGGGAGAATCAGTGCAGCAAGTGTTCGCACAATTGTTGCAGAAAGGGAGCTGAGGAAGAAGGCAAAGCTCCAAACCAGTCAATCTTTGTTCCTACCCTCACTTATAATCATGAGTGATGGGTCATCACCTAAAGAACAGGATCATGAACACAAATGCCTGAGATGGCTTTCTCTGTAGGGTGGCTCGGGTCTCCCTTAGATATATGGTGAGAAGCTCAGTCATTCAAGGAATGACAAGGAGTCATGTCACGACTCCTTAGTGTGCAGAGGATGCCACCAGGGTAGCCTCCCAAGGAGGTGTTGTTGGCATGAGCAGCTGGGTGATCTTGAGGCAGACCCAGGATCAGGTGGAAACAACATTTCTGATGCTAATGCTGCTAGCGCCGCAAACCAACTTTGAAGAAGTGGATGTTTAGTATACATGATCAGGTTATAAGGTTACATTTTTTATATATATAAAAAACAAAAAACATTTTATATACTGTATTAAAAATTTCTTTGAAAAAACTAGCAGCTATTCCCAGCAGTCCTGAACTCAGACTGTGCCTTATTTCCCTGTCTCTGATAATGTTGTCATGGTGTCAGTAACTGCTGAAGATTACTGCTGAACATTACACAAGAGATGTTATCGGCTCACACAAATAGAACATGTACTCTCGAGTCTTGCACACAATATTCACAATTCATGTTGTGAGAACATGTCTGAGTGCGAAAGTGATACTGTATAACTCTAGATCCGCGGTTCTTCTGGCCCAATTGCTGAATCGCTATCTCATCGTCTGTGAGGGTTCTGAGACGTCCAGGTCATGGCACTCTTGGTGATGAATACATGTACAGTCGCTTTTGTTTTTGTCACCTAAAAGTTGTCTTTTTGTCAACCTCTCCAAATCTCTGACAGTGAGCAAATATATCAAACAGACCTTTGAGTGATCAATGTGTGAATACTTGGTTTAGACAGGGCTTAGACTTTGTAGAACGACAAAGCTATTTCCTGCCACCACTCTCACAGCGCCGTCCCTGAAGGAAGGGAGGAATGGGTGTCTCGGTGTGAGAGGCCTGCCTGGCTTGGACAGATCCCTGACGCCAGAAACACCCAACACCCTTGGGGACGAACTGAAACACTGACTGCGAGCTAGACCTTGTCGCCCATCATCAGTATAGGATTGCACTAATGCACTTGCGGCTGAAAGGGAGCAAATCGTTGATGTCTGGATACAAAGGTTTCCCACAAGAGTGGGAGGCTGTTACAGCAGCTGATTCAGGCCGATAGTTTTGGAATTGTGTGACCACTGGATATGGCTCTAATTTCCAGTTTCCTGTTTTTTCCAGTGAACTAGTGTGTAACATTTTTTTATTTCAAAAATAAAAATTTTGGACACCTAGACTCAGAGGACCGCACTGCATGGCCTGCACGGGTTTTCTCTAATTTGCATTTTCCTGAAATATTTTGATATGTTGAAATTGAGCCTTTGTGTACCTCCATTAATAGATGTCAAATAGTGCAACGAAGAACTGAAATGGAGCCTCCTCCCTCTGCCTCCACTTCAACGGTGTCCACTCCGTCTCTTAGCAGGTGCTTATAACCTGCAGCTCCTTTTGGGAACGCACCCACGCACTCAGGCACGGTTACTCAATAACACACCTTTCACTTTCTAACTTGTTCAGACACTGTGCATCATGCGGCCCACAGAGACAAACCATCCTCACAATGATGTTGATTATTTGTTAGTGAGGTAAACGGGTGGCTCCAAGATGAAAACCTGAGAAGCTTGCCTTCGAGACAGACTCCTGTCTTAAAAGGGCTGACCTCTGTGATTGAAAAGTTGGCACACGAGGGAAAACGTTTCCTTTGTATTCAGGTAAGAATCATGAATGTATCATGACATTTTAAAATCCTGAGTTACAGCAGGTTAAAGGCACCGACCTCGATGGTAATTGTGTCAAAACGTTTGCAGTGAAAGTTCATTTTCAGTTTTAACCAAGCCTCTGCGTGAGAATTTCAATGAAACCACTGAGCTCCAAAGACAGCTCGGCTATGATCTTTCAACTGGTCCCATGCATTTCACATGGCAAATCATTTTCATGAAAACCTCAATATTTCAATACTATAAAGTATAACATTTAGAAATGAAAACTGGAATATTTGTTAAACTTTTTCTGTAACTTTTTTTTATAAAGGAGTTGAAAATAATGAAAAGAAATGTATGGAAGAATAAGAAAACAATAAAAAGCCATAGGGAAACAATACTCTAGATACTAACTCCACTGTATACACACTTAACAAAAACCAACACCAGCCATGAACACTGCAATTGATGCATCTCTTTCACTAAACATTCCAGCTCCACTGTTGTCTGTGTGGACTGTCTATGATATGCCTGTGTGTGTGTGTGTGTGTGTGTGTGTGTGTGTGTGTGTGTGTGTGTGTGTGTGTGTGTGTGTGTGTGTATCTCTAAATTGCCCCTAGGTGTTAATGAGCGAGTGAATAGTGTGTGTGTGTGTATCATGTGATGGACTGGAGACCTGTCCAGGCCCTAGTGTATGTGACACCCCCCTGTGACACCAGAGGGCATGAAACGGGTAAGATGATGGATGGATGGTTATTTTCAACTAAACCCCTGGTAGAATTCCTTCACTTTGTGAGCTGAGGGCTCTCTCTCTTTTCGTTTAAACAAGTCCCTCTTTGTGGCTTCCAGCAGCTCCACCTCAGTTTTCTTGCTGCTCACCCCAGTCAGGAAATTTCCATCTCCTCTTGCACAGCATTGCCTCACCACCTTTGGGTTTTTCCTTCACAGAATCGCACATAGTGCCTCTGTGGGACTATTTCTTTGTCATAGACATAGCTGGGTGCCTCCGCCACACCCAGTGCCACCTTTTGAGTTTGCTGGTTCGCTGTGTCTGGAGTCACTCACTTGTTAGGGATTTGGACATAGTACAGGACATAATGCACTAACTCATCAATACACTTTCAGACACCACTCCACCTGCTGTGGAGTACATTTGTACATTCATACATACACTGTCGTTTAAATGCTTGCACTTAAATGCAAGCCTTCATACTTTCCTCATGAGGCTTTTTTTTTATTACATCAGCCATTGCACTGTAAATCATCTTACTACTACAGTATTACTACTACTACTTTTATTAATAATAATAATGGCAATAATATTTTATAATAGCTAACTTACTCCTACATGTTCTAAATCAATAATGGTAATCAATACTTAACCATGACCAACAACCATCTTCTTCAATTGATGGTCAAACAAAAGACGGTGTGCCACTAACCCTTAGCATCATCAACAATGAAGTCAAATCTTTAAAGCGCCTTTCACACATAGTAACCAACCATTTGCCATATAAGCCTATCCATGCGAGTGATTTTAGCCATTTACGCATGCCCACCTTCCCAGATAATACCCAGGTAGCATCTATGCAACACCAACATATGAACCATCTGCATCAAAGTCTCCTAGTCTGCCTCTGCCACTGGGTCTACCTCCTCCACCCGCCCAACAATCTGTGTGTGCGTGTGTGCGCAGACGCATGTGTGCAAGGGGTGCTGTTAATCAGCTGTGTAGCCAGGGGGAGGGAACAGCTCTCCTCACTGACCCATTTAAAAGCAAGAGAGAGTAGAGAAAGTAGGACAGGAAAAATACAAAACTTGGAAGTACTGCCTCGGTCTGCACCGACAAACACACCAACACCTCTCTTCTGTATGTCCCTGTACATGATGCTAAGGCATTAGGAGGGAGGCACCACTTGATGACTCCCTGGAGAGCTATTCTGCTTCCTTTACAGGCTTGACTTCAAAATATCGGCATGTCTACCGTCTGCAGAGTGAGCACCATCACATCAGGAGCAGGCAGACACAAATTCATGGGGAAATATGTAGAGATAACCCAAGAAAATACTTTGATTGGGTTTCTTCATATCTCTGATGGGCTGGCGACCTGTCTTGGGTGTACTCCCTGACTTCATCCTGTATACCATGCAATGGGTAAGATAATAGATGGATGAATGGATGTCTTCATTTAACACACGTGCAGAGGATGCCCTCACCTGCACTCCTAAAATATTCAGCACATTTTGGAATGGGTTTTCCTTGTGAACGCTCCGAGTTGCTGCTCTGTTGAGAGGAGGGAAGAAATACATGTCCCTGCTTTTCATCCTCTCTTTCAGCTACAGACTTCCGTAGAGTCTGAGAGGTGTTTTTTGCTGGATGTTAATCTGACTGAAGTTTGTATGTAAGTCAGGTATTACTGCAGTTCATAGCACTGTATAGAATATTTTCTCTTCTTGTTCCTGATTGGGGTCTTACTTTGAAAATATGAACTCAAACATGTACACATTGAAAAACTGTAATTTTTCCCTTGGTGTGAGGGAGAATGGTGTGTGTGTGTGTGTGTGTGTGTGTGTGTGTGTGTGTGTGTGCACATCCAGTGATGGTACAGTACAAAGCAAAAAATGCCTGAATGGTTAGGAGAGTATTATAGAAGGAGAAGTGTGCTGCAACTCATTGGGACAGCAGGAATTGCCCATGATTGGACAGCAATGAATATGAAAAGGGGTAAATATCAGGAACAGAGAAGAGGAAGTGACACACACTGCAGGTGAGGACGATCCAGGGATGGAGGGAATCTGAGATGGGAGGGCAGAGGGATGAACAAGGGCAGCAGAACAAAGGTAAAGATGCAGAGGTGGGAGAGGAAGAAATGGAGGGAAATATGGAGGAGATGGAGGAGGAAAGAGAAAAAGTTAACATGGATCCGCAGGAGGGGAAGTGGCTACAAACAGTGAAGAGTGTGAGGAATGAGTGGAGTGCAGACAGGGCTGGTGGAAGGAGAAATGATAATTTGAACATCTAAGAAGCTGCAAGTCATGCCCGTGTCTCTTGGGTTGACTTATTTCATAATGCTTACTTTGCAAACTCTTTAAAGAGTGAGATGGAAAAAAGAGTGACATAAATTCGATGTCCTGAATAAATCCCAAGAACAACAGGAGACCATTTCTTTTTTTAAAAAAAGAAGAGACATAAAATGAGCATAAAGGCAAGAGTGTAACAGAAAGAGAGGGGGGACAACAGAGGGAAGTGACAGTGGAAATGTGCAGGCTATATTTATACTTGCAGCAGGACGGCAATCAGAAAGTTGCCAGTTTGATTTCCACCTGGGAAAATCTGGGTGGGAGAGGGTGGGTGAAAAAAAAGGAGGCAGAGAGGACAAGATGAAAGGAACAGATGGAGAGGAGGCGGGTGGACGGAGGCAGGGAGAGGAGGAAGAGGAGGGAAGGAGAAAGAGGAGGCGAGCCGTTGTATTATTAATTGTGGCGAAGTGCAGCAGCGAAGCGTCCGTCCATTAGGGGCTCCTTCGTCACCGCTGCTTCTCTCCTCTATTTTTGTTCTGATTTCTTTCTAAATACAGAAGCATGACTCACACCATCCTCCTTTCTTACCTTTGGCTCCTCTCCCCTTGTCAACTTACTTCATTTCCAGCCATTTGGTATGTGTCGGCAGTGTAAACTCTTGAAGGCCAGTGCTGATATGACATCTTTTACGATCCAAAGATGTTGGCATCACCTATTTTAAACCTTGCAGTAATTGATTTCCATCATTCATGGATGCTCACAGGCAAATTAGTGAATTACTTCTGACTGGGAGTCTGATCGCTGTTGCATCTTATTAATATCTTTGATTGGAACAAGACTCAGTGAGTCTCATCAACACATCTTTGAGAAAAACAAAACCGCCGTACAGATTCGATTTACTCAAATAAATCAGCGAGAGAAAGGAAGTGAATATGATTAGAGGTTAAAGAAATACAGGGAATAAAAAGGGCAAGAAAAAAGCCTGCCTTTCCCGCTATTACTTGCTGAAGAAACATGATCAGACTCGAATAGACACAGAAACACATAAATATGAGGTGTGTGTTTGTGTGCGCGCTTGCATGTGTGCATGTGTGAATATATGCATGTGTTTATCGCAGATGGGGGTCTTGCACAAATTGATTTGCTCCTCTCGTCCTACTTATTCCAAATTCAGATGCTGAGCAACACAGCTGAACAGATTGTGTCATTTATGGGTGATTCTGACCGACCCACAAAAACTGTACACTTGCAATAGGGGCACTTTCACGTTCATTTTCAATGGATCAGTCTGATTTGTTCGCTGTCTTCGGACGGGTGTGAAAGCTCATCTTTCATCTTGAATTGTGCACTGAATGGCTGCCACTGTACCAATACTTCTACTAGTAGTGCCTAAGTTATTTCAAACCGATAGCAGAGGATAGACATCATGTGAACATGACCTAAAGCCATGTACATAGCCTAAATGAGGGGAAAGGTATAGGGTCAGAGTACAATTGTCATAAACCCTAAGAAGTACAGACACAATGCACATTCTTTATTCACTCCCTTTCACGCACACACACACACACACACACGCACGCACACACACGTATTCAGGTGAACTGGTGCAATAATCCTGGTAATGGTTCTGACAGCAGAGATGACAGCTGTGAACACTTGAATGACAGGCTGGACAGAGAAATGGCCTCATTCGCTCATTCACCAACACCTGCTGATACAGTGTGTGCTTGTGTGTGTGTGTGTGTGTGCTGGATGTCTGTCTGCTCGAGCGTCTGCATGTGTGTGTGTGTGTGTGTGTGTGCGTGCGTGTGCCTGTGCATCTGTGTGTCACAGTGTGTCATCATTCAGACCTTCGCGAGGAGGCTGCGTTGGTTAACCACACACAGAAAACATGTTCTCACGTTTAATCCTGATCATGCACCGCCATATTAAACACGGACTGCTGAATGCCCTACACGTGCATCTGTGTAAATGAGTAAATAGATAAATGCATAAATAATGCCTACATTTGTATATTTCAAATATCCGTTCCACTAACCATGTCTGCACTGGTGTCTTGTAACGCTGACGTAAGGCGTCCACGTTCCCTGTTTTCTGTACAAATCGCCACAGTGAACTCCTTCAACTTCAACTTCACCTTTTATTCACTGAAAGTGCCAGCTCATCACAAACGTTAACTCAAGGCACTTTACACGAGAAAGCAAACAACATGTATAAAGTAGTGACATAGCAAACAGCCCCTGCCCTTAAACCCTTTCATCGACTGAGGAACGACTCCACAATTCCAACTCAACAACTCCTTGCAGTTTCCTAACCCTAACCTGGCAATAAATCTGATTCTGATGTGCATATGATTGAAAATGTACACAACAAAATGGGATGAAGAACACAACTCGATTAAAGTAGGGAGGCGGGGTTGCAGGATAAACCCAGTGACTTCTTACTTTTCTGTTCCAAGAGAGTCTGCCTCCCCTTGCATATTTCATTCCTCCTGCTATTTCTATTTAAAAAAGCTTCGCTGAATTATTGATAAATCAGGCCAGCACTAGCCTCCATGTTCCTTGATCACAAAGCGTCCTTGTGCCTCTCAAACACGAACTCTCATCAGCAGCACCTTGTCGCGCACATTCATTTTTCAGTGGAGACACATGGCTGCATTCTGTCACTGTGTTTATACCAGTGCATGGAGACAGCAGTGACCCGGCGGAGGAAATGAAACGTCTTTCTGTTTATGGTTTCTGTTTCTGGTTTGCTGACTGAACGTATGATAAGGCCGGCTACGGCAGACAATGAACCTCCCGAATGAAAATAGAGATTGTTGCGAAATTGTTGCATTCAAATATCACATATGAATCAAGTCATGACTTAAACCTGCAGCCGTTACAGGAGCTGTATTAAATAAAAGTTTATGGGAGCAGCTGCAGTTCTGTAAAGACGTTAGCATGTTTAGATACTCACAGTGAGAAAACTAACGTGGAGGTCATTAAGATTGTAAATGTTCCAGGTTAATTGACAAATCTCTATCTTCTCTTGTCTCATCCCACCCAGACACTCCTGCAGCAGGATCCAGAGGCATACCCAGTCCCCTCCCCAAAAGATATAATCTGTCCAGCGTGTCTTGGGTCTGAATCTGAGGTTCTACTAATGGATGGACTTCTCTCCAATAGCCTGCCATTGACTTTCCCAGGGAGGCCGAGCATTGTTACCCCCCCTGAAGTTGGAGCATGCCCTCTGGTCCCATGGACCACCAACTCAGTCTGCCACTCTCTGTACCTGTGGTCCATGCAATATTGCAGAGTACTGTCATGTTTGATAGCCTAACAGCCAGTGTTTAACAGCTGAGAGTGCACTGGTTTCCACCTGGGAATACGTGTCAGTGGGATTGAGAAGATCCTCAAAGTTTTCCTTCCACCGCTCAATTACACTCTCCATTCAGGGAGAACCCACGAGGAAGGCTGGTTCCAGAACCAGAGCTGTGCGTAGAGGTGAGCCTTTATCTAGTCTGACTTTGTCTGGTCAAGACCTTTCAGCTCCTTGCACAGGTTAGGTTCCTTTCCCATCAGAGAGGTGACGTTCCATGTTCCAGTTGCCAGTTTTAATAACCTATGATTAGAGAACAAAGGCCTGCACCTTCTTCTGCAACCTGATCCACATTTCCCCTGAACAAATCAGGCTCACTACATTTTCCTTTTTTTTTTTAATTCAGTGGTTTATGTGAATATTTTTTTACTGAATTCACCGTTGAGTAGAAGTGGAACTGTGTCAAGAAAAAAAGGCGCCATGTCACGAGTCAGTGGATCACAAACGTCAGTAGGTTTCTTTCTAAAGCGAACGTGATTGTCTGAATAAAATGGAAACTATTCAATAGAGATATTTTCTGTTTCAGTTTCCACATTGCCCTCCCTGGAGCCCCAAATTCAGAGTGGCTAAAAAAAATCCGGAGGAACTTTCGATGACGTTTTTTGTCAACCTTTTCAAAAATCAAAGCCTGCAGATGAGCATACATCTCAGTGAACTCGCCTCTATCAGTCAAAGCTTCTCGGTAAGAACTGCATCTCTGTGATCTCATCACATCTTTGTCGTCATTCTCCCCTCCCACTCTCTCTTTACTGCACCCACTCCAGTTTTTTTTATTTTTTTCCCACAACTGTTCTACTTACTGGCGTGTGTGTGTGTGTGTGTGTATGTGTGCGCGCGTGAACGTGCACACGCCAGGCTTCCCTCTGGACCGAGGGCTGCACGTGACTCAGCTCTACATATCTGGTTTACCCTCAGCCTCGATGCACTTGTCTTTCCATCTGTTTCCTCTGCTCCCTCCCTTTTCATCTCAATTTGTGTCTTGCTCTTCGTCTTAATTCCTATTTTTCTATCCCTTCCTATCCTTCCCTGACTGCCCTTTTTCTTTACCAATCTAACAGTCTCCCAGCCTTTTTCATACGTTATCACCCTTTTCTCTTGCTTGAGTCAAGCGTTAGTGACTGTTAACACATGTTCCTTTCAGCCATTTTCACAAAAATCGAATTGTATCTTTCTTCCCACGTCCCTCTTACATTTTTCTTTTCATGCTTCCATTCACTTCATCTGAAGAGCTACAGTAGAAGCCTTAACCCACATTGCACATGCCCACACACCCACGCACACATGCATACACATGCACACACACACACACTCACTTTCTACATAGTTCCTCAGTGAGACAGTTAATGGCCTTGATTTCTCATGGTTCACATCACATTTTGACTCATTCTTTCAATCCTCTCTGTACTGTGTATGTGTATGTGTGTCACTGTCTTGTAGAGGGTAGAAGTACTTATAAATAGCCCTGTATGTTATCTCTGGGTCTGTCCTAAGGCATTGACAGTATATTACAGTACAGTGAACTGCACTGGCCACAGAGCCCGAAGGTGTCATGCAGCCTGTAAGTGAATACAACTTGAGTCGTTCTCAATTTGCCTGACTGAACCTGGGCTTCCCTATGTCTTTTCTCTGTGCTGTTTCTTATGCCATGTTGTGCTTGTACAGCTAAACAAATGGTTTTTAGCTATCCCTCTATATTTTCTCCTTTCTGTGTGTTTTTGATTTTTTTCCTCATAGACTTCATTTCTGCCGCACGTACATATATGCCTTACATCTAACATTCCTTTGATTATTTCTAAATCATACACACCCTGAATTTCGTACTTTTCTCCTCGCTACTATTTTTTTTAAAACTTTATTTTCTATTGCTTGCTATCCACCTGCTTTTCACCCCTAAGCCTGAGTCTGGATCGATGAGAGGGAATTGGGACAGCACTTGGCCTTTTCACTCATTTCATTGTAGTTTGAGCAGAGTCACTATGGAGGCAATAAAGAACTGAAAAGGATGTCAGTGTTTTGTGATGTTTCCTTCCTAAACCATTCAATCTCTCTCATTCTTCACCTTTTTGCCCTTTGCTGGTCCCCACTCTTTATCTTTATTTTCTTCCCTTTTCCGTCCGACTATTGCCTTCTCTCAATCTCCCTCTCCGTTCTCTTTGGATTCCTGTTCATTGTTTGTTTTTTTTACACCCTTTCTCTTCTCTTCTAACTCTTTTCTCTCCCACACTCGACCAGCTGACTAGCTTTGAAAAATGAAATCTTATTGGTACCTCTTTTGAAGCTGGTAAAAAGAGGCTTCACTCATTTAAACAGGTAAAGGACATGTTACAGTGATCTGACAGTGACCCAGTTTTCTGTCAGTGTTTATCTGTCTGTTGGATTAAGATGATATGAGAACCTCACTGGTGCTATAGTACTGATGAAGCATACTGCATGTTTGAACTTTTCATGCATATTTCTCTCAGGGTCATGGAACTCATCAGGAATCTTAGGAAAAGTCAACAACTTTGAATTTATCTAAGGTACCTTATTTTTTCACTCGGCTTGTTTGTTGGACTGAGACTAATTGTAAGCAATAGCAGTAGTAATATAATCTTATTTTATGGAAGACATAAAGGTGTAATTAAACTTCTGCTTATGTACCATACTGGTAAATAAATTGAATCAGACTACACCAACACTTACATTAGCATTTAGTCATCTGACAGACGCTTTTATCCAAAGAGACCTACAGTTGCGGGACAGCATTAGTGTTTACAGTGCAACATGAGAGTAGATAGGAAGGATAAGTTAAGAGATAAAGTTGGATTGGAGGATAGAAAGACAGGTTTGTTTGTTTTTTAGGTATGTTAAAGCAGAAAGAGAGGAGGTGCTTTTGGAAGAGGAGGGTCTTCAAGGGATTCTTGAATATAGATAGAGATGTTCCAATTGCATTGTGCTTAGGGATGGCACTGCCAGAAGACATTCTTGGGAGGAACACAGTGCTCCAGAGACCATCTGTAGAGGTTTTGTGGCACATGAGGGAAGGCCAGCCAGTAGAGAATTGCAGTAATCGAGATCAACCTTAAATTGATGCAGATATCCTTAACAGTGTGTTAGTGTGTACACTGCACTGCAAGCGTGTGTAACAGTTCTCTTACCTCGACCAGGTGCGGTGTAGGGTTGAAACCGCAGAGGTTACACACTTGGCTGTGGCACTGCGTGCACGAGTTGTAGTTGGGAGGGTCAGAGCTGCCAATGTTCAACTCTGTTTTACAAAGCGGACAGTTCACTTTAGGCTTTGCAGGCTCTGGAGCGGGTGCAGGTGCCGTGGCCGGCTCCTGCTTCTGCTGCGCTTTCTGCAGGTGAGTGGGTGTTTGCTGATTCTGTTGTCCTTGCTGCCCTTTTTGGTGATGCGCAGGTGACTGCTGTTGAGACATTCCTTGTTGATGGGGCATGGCCTGCTGCTTCTGAGCTGGGGCATGCGGTCCACCCATTTGGGAACCTCCCATTTGACCCTGTGCATAAGGGCCACCCATCTGAGATGGTGCGTGGGAGCCACCCATTTGAGCTGAGGAATGTGGGCCACCCATCTGACTCGGTGCATGCGGGCCGCCCATCTGACCAGGTGCATGAGGGCCCCCCATCTGGCTCGGTGCATGTGGGCCTCCCATCTGGCTCGGTGCATGAGGGCCCCCCATCTGGCTCGGTGCATGAGGGCCCCCCATCTGGCTCGGTGCATGTGGGCCCCCCATCTGGCTCGGTGCATGAGGTCCACCCATTTGAGTTGGAGCGTGAGGACCTGCCATTCCAAATGCTTTGGTGCCAGGGGCCCCTTGTTGCTGCTGCCTGTTGTCAGGAGTTGCATTGCTGAACACCACCTTTCCTCGTGCAGGGCTGGGCTGAGTGGAGGCAGTGGGCAAAGGGTCAACATTTATCAGGGTGCTGGCCTGATTGAGCAGCGATGCTCCAAAGCCGAACAGTTTGGTCAGGCCATCCTGAGCGGGTGGAGGGGCTTGGCTCTGAGGTCTGTGGGCCGGGGAAGATCCGGCACTCCTTGTCTGGTCGGTATGCCGTGCCATAGACTGGTGCATTGGGGACCCACGGCCCAAATCGGGCTGCGAGGGGGCCTTGGTTAAGCCAGGAAGGGGAACGGCTCCGGGGTGAGGAATGCGTGGACCACCAGGTTGGTTTGGGCCCCCTGTTTGACCTCCGACAACTCCAGGAGCTCCGGGACCTCTCTGGGAGTATGGGTCAGACCTCATGCCCTGCTGAAAGGACCCACTCTGAGTCTGGGGACCACTTGGGCCCTGGTGTCTCTGCAAGCCTGGGGAGGAATGAGGCTGAGTCTGGGGCCCTAGCTGGGATGAAGGGTAGCCCTGGCTCTGAGACTGAGGGTACTGCTGGGACTGGGAGTAGGGCTGAGCCTGGGAGTAGGGCTGAGACTGAGGCTGCTGCTGCTGCTGCTGCTGCTGCTGCTGCTGCTGCTGCTGCTGCTGCTGCTGCTGCTGCTGCTGCTGCTGTCGCTGGGCAGCCTGACTCTGTGCCAGGGGTTTGGGTTGTGCTGCTGCTGCCGTGGGCTGTGCTGGCTGCGTCGGCTGAGGTGCAGGCTGCTGAGGCTGGACGATGGGTTTAGCTTGGTGGGAGGGAGAGTGAATCTGCTGCTGGCTCTTCGAGCGAGGCGTGGTCATGTCAATGCCAAGGGCTCTCTGCATCTGACAGTTCAGACACAGCCACTCCTGGACCTGCAGACAGAAAACAGGATTGATGTTATCTTTGCCAGTTTGGTAACTTCATCATCTTGCTTTATACTCAATGAAGGGATTAAACCCTAAACTAGAGATGGCTCCTCCAGTTCACTGAGTGCAACAGTCCAAACAGCTGAGATGTTTGCAACCCTATTTTGTTTGGGTGAACTGAAGAGGTCTTGACTGTTTTAAATTCTCTTTTGCGTCATTATAAAAATGTTATGAAACAAGGTTTAGAAAACACAACAAAAGAAAGACAAGTAGGAGACCTGGGATTCAATTATTGGCTCCTTGACATCAGATTGTTGTTGATCACTATATATATCAGCGCTGACTCAGACAAGATGCACTAGCATCTCTGTTCATCTTAACCACATGGACACTGTAATGACTCGGCCAACTTCAAAGCTGCGGATGACAGAGTGCAATTGGACGGCTACACGTAGAGCACTGTCCATCTTTCTTCCCGTGGAAAACTGAAGAACAGAGGGAACAGTTGTAATCAAGCAGATATAGAGGGAAGGGGAGAGAGGTAAATCAACCACAAATTGACTGCAGTGCTGAGTGATTGCTGAGCTGAAACCGCAGCCTAAGTGAAAAGCAGCACATCTCTCACAGGCACACGCATCCATAAATCCACAAGGGTACATAGGTATGGCCACAGAGAGTATTTCGAAATGTAGCTACAAGCGAGACTCAAATAGATATAACACAAACAGCCAAATGAAATGGACACACCCTAAAAAAAATAAAAATCATCACCTCTCCTCCTCATCTGTCTTCCTCCTTCCTTCTATTCTTCCTCCCGATGAGAGCTGACACCCCCTCGTGAATGGACCTCGCTTGGCTCTCTAATTTCACGTCAAATACACCCAGCCTCGCCTGAACCGTGTCAACCTGCTCTCGTCCTCTCTGTCCCACAGTAGCTTTGCATCCGGCATAGTGACCTGGCTGCCAGAGACAGAGCTATTTTAGCTCCTCTGCAACCGGAGCAAAGCTAGTCAAATCTCTGCACGTTCCAAGTGTTCCTCCCATCCCCTTTCCTTCCCAGAATGCCTTGCGCTAACGTCCTGTGTCACCCCACCCACTATTTTTGCGAGATGCTATAGGACAAGGTGGCTCCATAAATTTTGACGGAGAGGGAAGAGGGGAGAAAATGCCTGCACTAGTCACACAGTCATCAAGCACTTCCCTCCGCTGTGCTGTCCCAGTCTGCTTTGGTGTCTGGCATTTTCTGGCGTGACAGCATCACTGAGCCCATGTTCTGTAAGCTCAACAGTTACAGCCACAGACACAGCCTGTCACCCTCCTTTCCTCCTTTAAATGTTCTCTTTGCATCAGTCTCTCCTCTGCACCTGCTATTCTCCTCCGGTGTCCCTCCTTCACATCCCTCCTTTTTCTGTCTACGCTCTCCTCTCTTGCTTTGCTCCCTGTTCTTTCTCTGATCAGATTGAAAATGTAGGTCTTGTTCCTTGCCCAGCTGAGGCGAAAGGAGATTTGAAAATACAATTTTGCCGTGCGGGCTCCTCCCACGTTGTGCTACCATAATTACATCTGATAAAGATGGCGAGAGGGACATGAAGAGAAGTAGATAGAGAGAGGGAGAAGAGGAGGAGGGAAGGCTTTTAATGAGTCCCTGTCTATCCCTCTGCTTTATAAGCAACATCATGAGAAACACTCAAAGGAATAAGGAATAGAGCGAGGGGTGGAAGAGTGGGTAAGAGCAGGGAGGAGATGGGGGGGGGGGGCGAGCGGCAGAGGGAGAGGAGTCAGCAGTTTTTTAATCCAGCCAGCTCCTCAGCTCTCATCATGTCAAGCTTAATCAACGGTGCAGCAGCACAAAGGACCCACCTCTCCTCTGCTGTGCTTAAAATCAGCGTATTCTCTACATAGCCCAGTCTTTTTGCTAACAGCTTTGGCAGAATCACATTTCAAAGGGATCGCTTCTCAGGCCAGTTAATCAAAACTTGAAGTATTGACTCCTTGAGTAAATCATAAATATCCAACCACTGGATACATATAGATATAAACCAATCACTGGAGCAAATTTTCTGTGCTTAAATTGAGTGAAATTAAGTTACAGTGTTATCATATGGTCGAACGATCGCCATGTGAATATCTGGAGATGTGATGCGTAGAGCTTGTTGATACCACTGACATCACTGTTGCTACTGCTACTGTCAAAGTTGTTGCCCATGTTGTCATTATTGTCATTACTTTTTCACACGGCCTAATGCTTTCTGGCATTATGCTGCACTGGCTTTCTCCAGTCTAAGGTCTTTTGTTTTTGAAGGGAAAATGAAGGTGCAAAGTTCAACAATACAGTTACAAATAGTCACCAGGGCGTTATCATAATGTCACCAGGCGATGAGATATCTGTGCGCACACAGCTCAGTCACAGCACCAAACCTAGGTTTAGAGGGATTTCTTGCCTAACCTTAAAAGAAATGTCCCGCTGAGATGAAAAGAGATTACACTTGGCCAGGGAGTGGCATGCAGCAACAAAAAAAAAAAATCTAACAACCGCCAGTTCGTGCAGTAACTAACCCAGGAGGATGGTGTTACAAGTGAGGGGGCAAGGATGAAAGACATCTAAGCTGAGCAAAGCCCAAAATGCTTTAATATTAAGCCTGTGGTGGATAATGCCTTCCACCACATGCTTGCCATCCTTTAGCTAGCTCTTTTTCATGTCTTTTTTAACATTTGCAGCACAGGTGTTATTGAGAACCAGGATCACTTGCTTGTTGTCCCCATAAGTGACATTTAACTACTGTGAACAATACCAGCGGTGAAACGGCATACACCTGTCATGCATTATATACAAAATCAAGAAAAAGACACAAATGAATGAGTGATCTTGCTCATGGGTAGATTAAGATGTTTATCTCTATAATGTGACAAAGGCGGAGGTACAGTGGTAGTGTGTTGGGAATACCTGGTTACCTACTAGGTATATGTTACTGTTGCTGTACATGCAACACTAACACTTATACAGTGATACTTGTATTTAAGACTTCTATTTAAGACTCACACACATAGACACACACACGCACTCACACACACACACAAACACACACACACACATACGTATATACTAATCTAATCCCACAGACATATATATATATATATATATATATATATATATATATATATATATATATATATGGGGAGGGCTGTGTCCACACACTCCCACTACAAACCAAACAAACAAGTTCTAACAAACTTAAGACGTTAATTCTGTCTATCTAGCCATTATCCTAGTTTCCGGGGACAGTTGTCTTGTCTGCTCAATTGTTGGAAATTATCTGACGTTCAGTTCATTGTTTACATCATATACTCGTGCAGGATGAATCATTTGTGGGTGAAAAAACAGATGGGAGGCTGAGTGTCCCACTGTAATTGCTCATGTCATCCAATGGCAGCGTATGTAGAGCAAAGAGAAAAGGGCCTCAGACAGACATTGGAGCAACCTGTTGCTGTTTTTGACTTAGCCAGACTGGGTCACAGGAGGGAAAGAGAGGTAGGTTAAAAACTAGACCAGAACACTGCCTGACACTTACCCACTGCTTTTGCATCAATTTCACATCTTTGTGATCCATCCCGGGAAAAAACTGCACCTGAGTCCATTAGCACATGACTGAGTCATGAGAGACTATAAGCCCAGCAGTTTCTGTCAAGTTTTTCTGAATGAGTCTGAGTCAGACTGGATATGTCTAATATATAATTGGGAGAGAAAAATGTAGCTGTTCTACCACATCCCTTTGGTCTGCAGCTGTTTAGAGCAGCTTGGTCAATACTATTTAGTACTGGGTCAATACAAAGACTTTTCTGCATGATGTGGAACGACATCAAACAGGTGCTCGACCTGACGGCAATGAGCTGATCATAATGGAAACCGAGCAAAGACCAATGACTTTAACTGAGCAGATTTGCACAGGTGTGGGTGGAATATCGACTTGGTGTGAGAAAGGCTTCATGCTGCATGGCAGAACAGAACAAAACAGCTTTTAGAAACCTCAACAGGGCAGGGCAGAGTTTAATAAGAAGAGCGTGGTTCATGATCCACAGGGGTAACACATGATAATTGCTGAATACTTGATTACTGAATTACTGATCCTTTACTGATCCTTTAGATAGACTGGTATATTGGTATGCTATCAGCAGTGACACTGAAGCCGGACCACCTTCATGTCAGACTGAGCACTGTGAATATGATTTCAAATGACACCCCTACAGCACTCTCTTTCCTATCTAATTTTGAAAATGCCTCTATTTCCAGGAAGTTGCGCATTTCACATAGCCTGGAAAGTGTCCAGTGCGACCAGCCACAATCTTCAACCACTGGCAGCTTCACGGGACAATTTGCTTGATAAATGTCTTATTCAAGGGCAACGCATCAGATTTAATGGCACCCAGACATGCTGAAGGCCCATCCCTCAGACCAATTTCACATTCTCCACCTCTGCTTCACAACAACAGGTTTTGGAATAGCATCGCATAGTTTATGAACACTCCCTGCTGCAGGCGAGATCAATGTACTTACATAGTGGGTAGTGCTGTGTGTATATTGCATTGCAGGCAGGGGCTGAAACAAACTCACATTTCATAGCTTGATGTCAGACTGTATTGCTTAGGTTTGTCAAAGACAAGTAGAATTAAACAAGAGTAATAAATAAGAATGAACGTCCGCTTGAATTGTTTTAATGTTTAATTATGTAATTGTCACTCTGCACTTAATGCAAATGCCGGTGTGGCCCTTTACCACCAAAGCAGTTCCGGCGCTAGTGCTTGGAATCATTCTCTCTGCTTCTACTGGTGAACTTTTGGCTCTTGCTCCAAAAAACTGGTTCCAGAAAAGCACCAGTTCTTTACTAGGCCAGAAGAAAGAACAAGTGATTTTAGAAAATAGGCAAAGAGTGGAGGAGTGAGGCACAACAGTTGCCTCTGTGACAGTCACTGAGCTTTGTCATTGCACAGTTTCACTCTCTATGGAGAAACAGTAGATTGATAATAGAAATGGTAGTACAACATGGCTGCTACACAACCTCACTGTGCCCTCTAATTATCTGAGAGTGGCTGTAAATGTCACCTATAATGTAAAGTCATGGCTACATTAATTGAAATGATACACTGATACAAGAAGGATATTAGGCGTGTACCTGTCTATCAACAAGGTGCGCACTCTGTCAGGGCAGAATAAGTGTTTGCAGGGATAATATGGAGGCAACTAAAGGTGTTATTCTATATATTTTTCCGAATGACCAAACAAAATAAAATATAATATAATATATATGTAATATAATGTAATATAGAAATAGAAGCTCAACTCCATCCAACCTTTAAGTGGGATTTGCCTGTTCTTGTTCATGTGCTTGGTTTCCTTCCACAGTGCAAAACAATGCCCAGTGTCTGGGTGAGTGTGAGTGAATGCTATGCATGGTGTGGTGTAGCGTGTGCTCCCAAAAGTCAGAAATGAGCCTTTGCATATTACATATTGAATATTTTCTTAGAGCAGTGATTGTTTTATGTGTATTTGGGCTAAATACAGGGCTTAGATTTGATGCTGATGTTGCCTGGCAGGTGCTGTTTCAAGGAGAATTTATTAATCCCATTTACTTGGCAGATTGATCGATTTTACCTCTAACTGGCAGAACAAAATAAATGAGATGCAGGTTGAAGTTGAACTTGCATTACTCCTTTTTTTATGACCTGAATGAGACTTTTCAACAGAGAGATCTTTACGATTCTGTGAGGAATTCAGATGAACAATATCAATCGTTTCGCGATCGAGTAGTTGAATCAGGCTTGTGCATCAATATTTGCATGAACTGATGACAGGCCTGCAGAAATAGCAGGGGCAGTGTCAGTAAAAGCTGCTCTGAAGGAGGACTGAAGTTGACACTAATGAGAAACACAGAGTAACAGGAGACCTGCATATGTAGTGTAATAATGGAGGGTCAGCAGGGCCCACTGTCTGTTCCCCCATTTATCTTAACTCTGGGTCATTGAGTGGAGGCTCTCATGCAGAGTGACTCCAGTGAGTGGGGTGTTTGTCTAGCTGCTCACAGTCAAGGCAACAGACTAATGTACTGATCAATATTCCACACAGAGAGAGGACGTTCCAGGAAGTATTCCCACGATAAAGCACTGAGAGTCTGCACATAATTATAGATATACACAGACATACGCACACACAGACACACGTAATCACACACACACACACACACACACACACACACAATCATGCGCACAAAATGAGGACACCGTTGACATAATGCTGTCTGTAGCACTAAAACATAACCTTGACCACTGTGATGACATGTCCATGATGTCAACCCTA
The DNA here is from genome assembly GCA_029224185.1 of Karalla daura. Taxonomy (NCBI): domain Eukaryota; kingdom Metazoa; phylum Chordata; class Actinopteri; order Chaetodontiformes; family Leiognathidae; genus Karalla; species Karalla daura. The sequence continues at coordinate 24,039,351 of CM055193.1, read as the reverse complement.
ACGGTGGAGATTCCTCATCCTCCAAACAGGTCTGAGAGAGAGAGAGAGAGAGAGAGAGAGAGAGAGAGAGAGAGAGACAGACAGACAGAAGCACACACACTCATGTCCGTACACATGAGCTGTGTGTTCACCCAAGCACTGAGTGGCATTTACATAAACCCAATTAAATATAGTCCGTGGATGTCAAAAGCAAGACAGCCGAGAAGATTTCGTGGCCATAAAAAACATGGGATGCTCCCTCAGAACCACTTTATTGATTCTTTAGGGAAATTAGACCTTATTATCCAACCACAAATTGACATGCATACAAAGAAAAATGCAATAGTAATATGTGCTTGTGATGGTTGAGAATCAAGCAAGCCCAAAGGTGTTCCGAAACATTTTGGGGGGTTTTGGATTCCATCCACAACAGGATGGCATTGAGCAGTGCTATTTTTAGACACACAGGTCAACCCTTTGTCAGCATGTGAGCGTAAGCTATCCTGTAGTGCTTAAAACATTCCGTACATGGGTGTGTTGGATGCCATGAACGTCCTGCAACCAGTTACTTTGTAAGGCTGCAAATTTGCATCGCGTTTGGTCAGACAATTTTTATCTCAGGTTCATAGTCCAATGGATATGTAGACCTTAGAGATCTCAGCACACTCAGCTGAAGAAAAGAAAATGGTAGAGAAGCCGGAATTAAACATGCACCCCGAGGCTACAGTGGCAGAGGATGGTCAGTTGGCTCTGGCAGAGACCACCAGGGTGGACTCTATTGGAGTCAGGATGGTGGATTTAGGTGACACAGTGTGAGATACCCGTGACCAAAATAACGTCAGAATGCCAGAGATGCAGGATGCTATTCTTGCATTTACATTTAGGTGAGATTTATCCATCTTGAACGCTTATGTCAGGTGTTTGATAAAAACAGTCAGTGTGTCTGCAGCATTATCCCTATCCCCTTACCCCTATTCCACTGGATGCCTTTTCAGTCCTCAACAGCAGTGGCTCATCAACAGAACTGATACACCTTTGGTCAAAAGTGACCAAACCATCAGTCAATAATTTCCAGTGAGTCCATACCTGTTGCAGCACTGCTGCATATTATTCTTTTAATCGCTGAGTGGACTTCTCCATTCTGGAAGAGCTCTAAATCCCCTGCAGTAGTGTCAGCACATTACACGCTGTAGCCATGGCACATGAAATGAGATTATAATGATTTGTGCTGCCTGTCAATGGCTGGTCAACCTACTGAATAGCCCTGGCAGAAAACAAATGGTGGGGTTCAAAGAGAGGGTTTAGTGACACCTCCTCTGACATAATTAGAGCACTTTGACAGATTAGACGATCAGGGTTTTAACGATGCTGAATTATCAAGCTTTATTAGGAGACAACATAATGAAGAATGATAAACAATGAAAAAGATTGATCAGTATAGCTATGGAAACTGAAGTTGTCGCCACACTCCATCATTCAATCGCAGTTCATTTGTAGAATATGATTTGGTGCCTGTGAGAGCATCGGCCTTTACAGTCTGTTCACATTGTTCAATTACAGGCCAGGTCATTAGTGAACAGAGGAGTAGCCACCAGCGCCAGTGGGTAAACATCTTCTGGTGAATTCCAAAAGCAACCGAGCTCAAGCATTTCTCTGCAGCAGAGAGACCAGGCTAAGGCGTCATACCGAGAGCTCCTCCCTCAGGAAAGACCTAATAACACTCCAGCTGACACCTCATTCTCTGCTTTGCTTTGATGAATGGACTGGATGCACACACAAACGTGCACGCGCGGACACACACACTCACACTGAGGTCTGTCTCTGGGGCGATTGCCATCAGTGAGCTCCTAGTCAGGAGAAAGTCATAAAAAGCGCTCAGTCCACACACACCCAGTAACAAGCCACCATGGCATGGCACGCACGCTTACACACATCACACCTGCTGTAACATTCATCCTCTGCCTCCCGTCTCTGTATAACCCCAACTGGTCGATGGCATTGACCACTATCACAGTTGAATTCACGTTTCTTAATTAAAATCTGTCTCAGCACTTTGAGTCCAATTCAATATGGTCACAGACACAATGAGCACTCTGCATGTGTATGCGGTGGATGTTACTGAAAAAAGGTGTGCTTCTATCCATAGAAAGAAAGAAAGAAAGAAAGAAAGAAAGAAAGAAAGAAAGAAAGAAAGAAAGAAAGAAAGAAAGAAAGAAAGAAAGAAAGAAAGAAAGAAAGAAAGAAAGAAAGAAAGAAAGAAAGAAAGAAAGAAAGAAAGAAAGATCTGGCTGTCCATTTGAGTGTGGCTGAGAGAAAAAGGGGTAAATGTGTCTGTGTAGGTATATGTTTGTGTGTTTATGTTTGTGTTCGTGTTTGTGTGTGTGTGTGTGTGTGTGTGTGTGTGTGTGTGTGTGTGTGTGTGTGTGTGTGTGTGTGTGTGTGTGTGTGTGTGTGTGTGTGTGTGTTCGAGGCTCATGATTTAAAGCCTGGGTCTAATCCTTGGCTGTTGGATCAATAGTAGATTAGAGTCAGGCTGAAAAACAATACAGGAAGTAATGTGATGGATGGATGGATGGATGGATGGATGGATGGATGGATGGATGGATGGATGGATGGATGGATGGATGGATGGATGGATGGATGGATGGATGGATGGATGGATGGATGGATGGATGGATGGAAGGAAAATGTAAATACCCATGAAGCAGACAGAAGCAAAAAGATGGGATAGATGGGATAGAACCATGATTGCATTCACAGAAAGGCAAATCAAGTGTGCTCACAGCTGGATTTTGCATTGTGTGCAATGCTGAGTGAGTTGCGAGCATGAGTTTGTTGACTTTTAGATAATGTGTGTTAATAGAGGACTGAAGAACACTTGCTGCTACCAAACAAGCAGCTCACCTATTGGGCCACAATAGGCATGACCTTGTGTGCGTCGTGAGCTCAATGTAACGATCAAAACTAAGGTGCAAAGTCGGACACGCTTTAGCTTCCCAACTATTTCTCAGAGGGGATGCGTGACCTGCTAACAGACTTTGATTAATTGATTTAACATTTTAATTTTCTGCTCTGATTAGATTCCTTTGATGACTTGAACAGCCCTACGAGGCAAACACGATACCAAAGACACCAAACCAAAGGGCGTTTGTGGCCTTCAAGGGAGCGACGAGACATCCATCCTGACATGAGGCCATCGGTCAGCCAGACAGTGCAGATCTGCTCTCAAAAGGTATAAGAAGGTGAATGACTTATATCACCTTGGCCTAAAACAGTCTTATCATGCAGGCACAGCACAGTGGTCAGCCTTTACAAAAACCGCCTAGGGCCAGCCTCACCCTCTCCATCAAGCAACACTCTCCCTCCATCTCCCTCCTTGTCCTCTTATCTCCTACATAGTCCTCCCCTCTGTTGTGTGCATGTGTGATAGGAGTGGACATCAGCAAACTGCGGGAGTCTGCAGGGAGGAGGATCCAGAGTGTGTGGACGCACACTAATTGCGTATAAAATGGTGACACAGAACAGGGATGAGGTGTCGTTGTCCTCAAACAACTTCTCCGGGCTGACGGGCAGATGATTGACTGGGGTAACAAGCAGCATCAGTCATTTCTGTTTATGTTCAAGCCACAATCCTCTCAAGGCTGTGGGAATTATGTATTGAATCCTATTTCCTTCTGCCAGTTGGCTTTTTTTTTTTGAGTACGGCTATGATTGCCATGAGAACCGAGGTCATTTCAGTCCGCACTGCCAACTTCCCCCTAACCATGGCAGAGATGGAGGCTTCCAGTCAGAAGAGAACTCATTTTTTGGGAGATATGCAGGAAAGCTAAATTATCTGCTTTTTTGGTTGAATTATGTTCTCTTTTTTGTTTGTTTTTGTGTCAATGTCACAAAGGGCGTGCTTCAACCTGCGTATAAGCAGAGGTTGAATTCAATTGGGAGACAAATACATTGTCAACAGGGGGGTGGAATAATCACTTCTAAATGACTTGTTTAGGAGGGAAAAGCCCTTTTGCCAGGCATGTGAAGCCATCGGCTAATCGTACCCAATTTTCAGTCTCATTAGGTCTAAATCTATTTTTATGGTGGTTTAAAAAAGAAGAATAATTAAAGATTCATGAGAGAAGATTATTACATTAAGACTGATATGACAGTTAATGTTTCTTCGATGAGTTTTGTAGTACAGGTGCTGTGTGACTGCCTGCCTGTCTGTCTGTCTGCCTCTCCGCAGGAATCTGCCAGTGCCAGCGAGAGGTTTTAATCATTTAAAGCAGCTCATTACATATTCCTGCGCATGGACCCCTGGGCTTACAGCTGCAGCCACGGTGCGCACGTTCACGTGAGCTGACTGGGGTGCGCCCGTGTCCCGATGCATGCATGTTTATTTTTCTAAGCGTGTGTGTCAGAGCAGACATGTAGAGTGTAAGCGAGGCTGCGTGCGTGCGTGCGTGCATGCGTGCATGCGTGTGTACGTGCGTGCGTGTCTCCAGGTGTGTGCTCTTGCCCGAGGCGCCTGTCTCTGGAGCAGCAGCCAGGCTGGAGCCTCTCCGTGCCTCTGTTCTCATGGTTAATGCATGTGGAGACAGAGTCAGCATCCTCCCAGTTTTCTCCCACCCTACCTCCCCCTTGTCACAAAACTTCCCCAGAATAGGCCCGATCTCCATCGTACATGAAAAGAGATAATAAGGCGACAGGGGGTGGCAGACAAAGTGGGAAGATATGGAATGAAAAGGGCAGGATAAGGTGTGTAAGTTATGAACAGAGTGACTGAAATCACATTCATTTCATGGAAGATAATTTAAAGGGCTGTTTAAACTAGTCCTTAATTCATCTAAAATATACAAACTACTCGAGTATGTGAAATATTTTTCAGGACTAGTATCTTCATATATTGATGGAGACTCACAGGTTTTGTTTTCCTGCTCTATTTCTGTCTTTTCCTCTGCCAAGTGGGCTCTGCTTCAACCAGTGCCAGGTTAGAGATGCTGAACAGGAACAGGCCACACACACACACACACACACACACACACACACACACACACAATCACACACACACATAAACAACCATGCCTGTATGCCAGCTATCGCTATGATACTTCCGCTTGGCTATATTTAGAGAAATTCTGAGACAGAACACACACACACACACATACACACACACACACACACTCACACACATCCATGTCATTTCGAGGAAAATATTCCACAACAACAAACCAAACTTTAATTGGGTACATTGGTGTTGGCTATAATCTCCCTCGCTACATGAGGCTATTTTAACTGAAAGAGCCTCAAATAAACCAAGTCTTTGAATCCATTGTTTGTTTTTTTAAACCCCAACCCTAAAAGTCCCATGCAAAAGAAAGTGCAGAAGGGGTAACAAAGCTGTTTTATTCTATCATCAGTCAATATCATATGAAATCATCAGAGACTTTTTATTTCTTTAGCCACACGAAATATGCAAATCAGGATTGGTCCCACCTTGGTAACTGTCTAGAGTCTAAATAAACAAACTGTTTATGAATAAAGCAGGAGATAGATTTGAATGGACTGCTCAGGCCTCCTCACTCACTCAAACAGGGCAAAGGTGCTGTGCTTTGAGTCACCCATGCCAATGCCTCACAAACCAGACCTTGTCTGCAAGAGTTTGGCTGACCATAAAAGGAGAGACATTCCACATAAATATAAGATATTATAGAAAATATACAGGAAGTATTGGCCGTTTGCTTGGTTTCTTTTGTGTTTTAGATTTTCATCCTTATTGTGTGTTGCCTTTCAAGTATTCCTGTAAATAGGATCAGAAGGTAACTGTTTCTCAGAGTTGTCACTCAGATGCATCCAGTCATTTCCTGAAACAACTCATGTGACAAGGCAGCAGTGTGAGATACAGAGCTGTGCGCGAGATCTGTGAAGACAAAAAGATGCAGGTTGCGGGTACAAGGCAGAGAATAAACGCCTGAAATAATATCACAACACATGCATGTTTGTTGTCCCGTGGTGACGCCAGAGGCAGCGTTGCCATCGCACCCACTCCCTGCAGATCTCCCTTCCCCGGTGTCCCAACAAGCCCACAGAGCTGAACACAGGGAAACACACACACACACACACACACACACACACACACACACACACACACTGCGCTATAGCGATCTAACGACCTTCACCGTGGATGACCTGCTTCCCGTGGCAACAGTCATGTTCCCCTGTCAGTGTGAAAACTACTAAGTCCAGGAGCCAGACAAGTAGATGGAACAGATAAAGGTGTGAGGGAAAGGACGACAAGAGGAAAAGAAGAAAGATGGCAAAGAGAAAGACGAGAGCATGAGAGGAAGGAGGGGGACAGCAGCGGGGGAATTTGACAGTATCAAGTGATGGGATGATGATTTTTTCCTTTCTTTCTTGAAGTTGTGTAGCTCTAGACCAAAATGCTGAGATGACACTGAAAATTTGATCGGGTGGTCAAATGGTTCCTCTCCATCTCTGAAGCTACGTATAAGTCTCAATAGTTGCTGACTAACATGGAGTATTTGAAATCCTAGTCCTGAAAAAAAAAAAAGATTTTAAAAGAAATGTGAGGTGACGGAAGGCTACACTCTTTCTGTGTTGCTCTCAGATTGGATTGGTTCCTGTGTTTGTTGTTTTGCTTGATTATCAAGTCCATAACAACTATCCAACCAGACTCAACTTTAAATTGAGCTTTCCTCTGCCTGTACAGAGCAATGACATGCAGGTTTCATTTGCATCGAGTGAGAATCCAGAGGTCAAGGAACTGGGTTTGCTCCCCTTTGAAGTGATTTTCCATTTTAAACCCTATGCTGTATATACTGTCTGCCACATACAGATAACATAATGTATGGCAAAGGGTGCATCAATGAACATACACGGAATTGTTAGCTGGAGCACATAAGACACATTTCATCTCGTTCTCTAGACATATACAATACGGATGCGTTAATGTGTGTGTCTCCACTGAGCTGTCAGTGCAAGTGGAGGCTTTCAAATAGGACTTTTACTGCTTGGCGGAGGTTTATGCCGCCACTGGGGCTTTTGATCCAGCTCTTGAGCGCAGACAGCGACGCATGACGCTCTGTTTCCTCTCGCTCGGAACAGGGGAGAGGGAAAGACAGGAGAAGCCAACGGAGACGAGCGGATGGGGAAAGCAAGAGCTAGGCACAAAGGAGGGTGGCGGGCAACAGATGTAGATGGGAGATGGGAAGAAATGTGAACTTAACAGGGCAGCAATAACAGGTTGACTGACAGACAGGCGAAATGTGGTTAGTTTTGGAGAGGAGGGGAAGTGCGTCCCCCTTCACTTTAAAAGTCAGTATTGGAGACCTGATTACTTTCACTTGAAATGAAGCTTAATTGCATGTCAGGATTCAGGCAATCGCTTTAAACTCGCACAGGCAACGACAACCCACTAATGAGTACTGTAAATGCTTTGCCACTGCCTTTTTTTCTTTTTTTTGGTCCTGCCATGCGATTTCACCTAAGCAAGTATTTCTGCATATCAATTAGGATTACTGCTGGTGCTAGGAAGCTTTCAGATGGTTCAGACGCCTTGAAAGAGTTTGCCAATAATAATTTGCAGTGGTGCAGAACGGCTCCCTCTTTCAGCTGTCACACAAAGGCCCGTGAAAGCGTCAGGAGCTGGGCACAGCCTATTTAGCTATCTACTCACGATATGATGACTTGTTGTCGGAAAACCTCCATTTCTGTCGCCTCTCAAAGAGAAAGACAGAAGTTCGGTTTACTTACATCGACACAATCTGATTCTCTTTTATGCATTTAATGGCGATTTGCTCTAGAGGCTTTCATATTTAGGTGAGTTTGCTGCGAGAGATCAAAGAGCAACTCGGGCAGCAGTTGCTACTCAAACGAGAGAGACAATAGAGCAGTGATGAGCCGAGCCACTATTTTTAACTTGGTTCAAGGTGTCGTCTTGATTACAATCATTATCCTCTGTCTGCACTGATGAAAATACGTCCCCTCATTCAGGTCAGTGCAGTCGTGTCCGTCATTAAAGACAAAAACATCACTGTTTCTGGACCTTATTATAGACCGAACCCGTTCCTCTGGGTGGGAAACTGTCATTAGGGGGATAAATATATTACTTCTGCAGCCAGCAGTGTAGGAGCGAATTACAACGAGTCATTCCTGTAACCTGTGTCATTAGCGTGATTACTGTGATTATCATCAGCAGCGGGAGTGATCAGAGAACGAGCAGCCACACACACCACCGAGTCTACTGGAAGTACTGACCATGACTTTTTGACAACTGGATCAGCCTGCTCGCATGTAAATAAATAAAATAAAACCTACCGGTTTGCAAGAGCTTTTAGGTTGCCTCTAAGAGGCAACATCAGTGGGTGAAAGTGGCTCAGATGTCAGAACATGACCCAGAATGTTCTCAGATGCTGTGAAAAGACACCCCAAGGAAAACCATGACCCAGGTTTGTCTTGTTATATATATATATATATATATATATATATATATATATATATATATATATAGTTAATATTATATGTATAATATTATTTATACATACAACTCAAATGATTTAAAGTATGTCTTTCCGACTCAGGCAGGAGCTGGGTTTTCATGGCTACATGACCTACAACTGTGAGGCTCAATTGGCTGTGATGAGGCATGTATGGGTGAAATAGGTCTGGAGTGAAATGGGTTGGAATGTTCTCCATATGAGACACCGGCGATTATAGAGGACAGGTGCATAGAGACTTGCATCTCTCACTTCCTCTTTCTTATTGCACCCGTATTCCTCAGCACCTCTGCACTTACCCCTTGTGTCTTATCTCTTATCTGAGTCTTATCTCTGAAAATTGTAGTGAATTTGTTTCGATTGACGTGAGATTCCATGACCAAACACAGGAAATACATTTTATTGGTTTCCATGAATTTTGTCCACTCTTAATGTTCCCTGTCATAAATGACCAGTCATTAGATTATAAAATATATCCTCATTTGTTAGATGGACACACACGCACACACAGTCTCTCTTATGAGGGAACAGCACCCGTGTTGACAGTTTTCACAGCAAATTGCAACATTTTTCAATAACACTGAACTTTTCCCATAGCTTTGGTATATACTACTTTTTGAGACTTTGCTTTACGGTTCCTTATACGGCAGCACCATGGCAGGTCGCTACACCCTAAGTCAGGCTCTTGATGACATCCTCGATGGTCACCACACGGTGAAGTGTCAGAAACTGAAGACGACGTGGAACACAATCCAGACCAAGAAACAACTAACGAGGAGAAATCCAGTGATGATGATGAGGACCACCAAGCTGAGGTTGCTGTAACATTCAGGTCAACTTTTCCTGGTCTTCATCCCTACCTGAGAATCAAGGAAGGCTTTCAGCTCAAAGTGTAGTTCAGATAACCTCAGGACCTATGAAATATGCCATATCCTGGACTGATGACATCAAATCCTGCTTTGAAGTGTTCCTGACTGAGTCCAATGTATCCAGGTTTGGGATAATTTCCTTTGCATGCAATTAGAATATTAATGGTCACCTTAGACCCACACAGGTGTTACTTTTTGACTTCATACAAAATTTAAATGGTTTTAAAGCAAATGTTCTTGATAGCTTTGACCCAAAGCACTCAGTCATGAACAATATACCATATGTCATCTGATTATTTCTTTTTCTCAAAATAATCCCAAAATTATGTTTTTTCGAATGCTCTTTCATGTGCATAAGATCAAATAGATGAGGCACACAGGCCACTAAACACATATAAAAGTTCAAAACTTAAGTTAATAAAATATCTAACACCAGCAGGAGAGATAATGTGTACTAATAACAGTTTTTCTATTGCGAGTTTTAGTGGAATGGTCATTTCTGACCGGGAAAACCAAATTGTTTAACATGGAATAAATATAGATATACAAACACAAACTCACCTGTGCTCACACGGGAACCTATTTGGAGTCAATTTAACATCAGTGACGCTAAATAACTATTACAACTTATCAACTCATACATTGAAGTGAGAAAATATTAGAAATGACCGCAAAGCTGTAAGAGGAATTGAAGACATTCCTGCTTATTCACACATTTCCCTGTCTGGTCAGCGCATACCACATGATAATTTATATTTCCATGGCCATATCTAGGCATTAAAGGAGTCTGGTTTAGGTTAGGGACTGACTACGGTCTTGAGAAAAAACACAGAGTCCAAATGAAGAAAAATGGGTGCACTGCTTGTTTAACCGAGAACGATATTTGTGTTCATGATGAGTGGCAAAGCCTCACGTTAGCTATGGTGACATCATCACGGAGAGGATTTGGGGGTCTGGCTCCTTAACCTGTAGCCCGAGGTCATTGCTGTAAAAGCTCCAACAAACAAGTGGCTCTGAGGCAAGCCATTAGCCTATTTTTTGTTTCTGGTACAATGAAGACGCTGGTAGGGAGGAATGCAGAGAGAGGGAGGATAGAGGGAGGGGCTGTCGATGTCTTGAGCTTTGCTTTTGGCCACAGTCTTTCTTTTTCCAGTTTTGAGCTGCAATGCCCTGTTGGTGTCCTGTGACGGACTGGAGACCTGTCCGGGGTGTACTCCCTGTCTACATCCTATGTGAGCTGGAGATGCGCTCCAGTGGGTACAATGCTGGTAAGATAGTAAATGGATGCCGTTTATGTCATTTCTATGAGAGGAGCGAGCAATTTATCATCCTTGCTAAAGTTAAATATATGTAACTTAAAATTTCTTAGAGAATGATTGATTATAATATAATACAGTAAATGGCTCACAATGATGAGCCATACACACTCTCTCTGTCTCTCTCTCTCACACATGAATAGAGTATGTGACAGGCAGGTGCTGAGAGAGAAGGGTGCAGAAAAGCATAATCTGCAGATTCCTCTGGAAACTAATTAATCCAGCACACACACACACACACATGCACACACACACACTCACATCCACACATTTCAATGAGCAGCCCTATGTGCATGCTGGGTACAAAATTAGCACAGTCTGTTGAACAAAACACAGGCTACAGGGAGGAAGATGTGCTGCCAAACGACAAAGAAGAAAAATGAGAGGACAGCAGAGAAATGAATGCCAGTATCGGGTCTGTGTTTACAATAGCGGCTATTTTTCCCCTGGTCAGAGCGGTGGTCACACCAGTGTAATCAGCTTGTTCAACATAGATACAGAAACTCACTCTGTGATGCAATGAAACAAAGCAGTTGCAAGCACACGTTGCCACTTGAACTCCATTTCACCGCGACAACGACCTCATAATCAACCTGCACTTTTTGCATTTGCAGAGCGAGGCCTCACCTGGTAATGAGAAAGTGAGTGACCTCGCGGTTGTTTGCCTCTCGTTCTTCTGCATTTCGGTGACTGATTGCATCTCAGTTGACAACAAGAACAGTATGAATGATTTTCTTAAAACTACACACCTATTCACACTTCAGTCTCACATTTCAAGGTTCTTCTCCCGCATCAACATTGTTTCTTTGTCAGTCAGTTGACAGTCAGTGTCAACATCTCTATTTCCACTGGGTCAACCACTCGCACCACTTTGGATAAAAGCCTCAATATTCCATGCATTACACGCCTCTCACTAATGGCTCATGAAGTCATTTTTATCAACAGATTTGCATCAATGCTCACCCTGTTGCTAGAAGTAAACAGAGCTGGTGTAATCAATGATTCATTTTGCACAACCACAGGCTGCTAATGTATTTTCCATCTCAGAGGGTGAAAGCAGTTGAATCCCACTTGGTACAAGTGGTTTAGTTGACAGCCATCAACACGTCCACAGGGGAAAAGCTATTCTACTAGTTTTAGAGCAGTCTGAGTTCAGCCCACACCATAATAACTGAGATCTTATGCTTCCATTACAATTAAAGAAACTATTGTTTTGTATTTCTATGAAAGAAAAATAAGACACTAAGGAAGCTATGCTGGTAGTTGTAGTGATTTCAGTGTTTGGTTTTAATTCAATATTAAGAGAGAACAGTGCTGAACCTCCAAACGGAGCAATAATGGGCAAGGGTACATTCATTGTGGCTGTATATGTGTTTATCCATGTTCAGTTAGGCATTGATTTCTGACCCAATGAGACTTCATCCAGTTCAGCCTCGACAGCGGCCTACAGCTCTCCACATTAGGGAAGTTGAACACATTAAAGAGCACTTTAAATGTGACCGTCTGTGAACCCTCTCCCAATATATTTTCTTGAGCCAATATGTATGTGCGCTGCCAGACTCTGGGTTTTCAGCATTTTTCCCAGGTGCACTTTTTCAGGGACTGAATAACTCATATCAATGAGTTGCAAATACATGGGGTGTGGGTGTTTGTATAGCCCTCATCCATATTCATAGGCTGTGCAACACTCAGGATTTATCCTTTTAAGGTGTAAAACTGACACCGCCAGCACACATACACAAAACCACCAAATGCAAGGTGTTCATCCGGTTCAATCCAAAATGATGTTTATCCATTTCAGAAAGAGAAATAGTGCCTGCAATTTCACAGTCTGCATTTCTAAAACACAAATGTGCCTCATCTCCAAAGCAGAGACATTTTACAGAAGAAACGGCTGAATATTTACACTGCTTCATCGTGATGACGGGACTGATCTTCTAAAAGCAGCTGCAGCACTCCATTTCGATAAACCTTCTCGAAGGGTCAACATTCATCCCAACAGTTTTCTGTCAGCACAACTGGTTTTAGCTTGAGGCGCTCATCCCAGAATGGTAATGCAGTCACACTGAGAACAGCTATGACGGTGATACAACGATCACCTTCCTAGTTTAGCGCTCATACCAATCACAGCAGAATTGTGTTTCTCTTTCAACAGACACACGCTACCCAATAATCCACATTATACAGTTCGTTGTAAAACAAGACATTCCAAAATCAAATTATCTGGGCTCAAAAAGGTTATGAACATGAAGTGAGCCATTACTCTAAATGTCACCCTCCTGAATCAGATAAAGCATATCTTGCGGAATCACTTGCTGATCCTCCCCTTTGGCCTCATAAGTGGTGGGTCTCTCCTGGTTCAGTCCTCTAAATGTAATCTGAGGCAAAAGGCGTCAGAGATTAACACGATACGGATGATAGCATGTGTTATTAGATTACCAGGGCAGAGCACATTGATCAGGTGTGATAATGAAAGAGGAAGCTCAGACAGCTGGACAGGACAAGCTCTGTTTCTCAGGTACTGTAGGTACAGGAAACCTTTTAATTTATTCTTTTCCACCTCTTATCTTCGTCACTGTTAACGCGAAGAAGGCATGTGCAACTACCTGAGGATTTGTGTGCTCATATAAGACATAATGAAACGTCCCTGACCCGTTAATCTAGAATAATCTCTCTGGTTGTCCCGACTAAGTCTGCTGAATGTTATTGAATGCAAATAGAATCAGGGCGTAGTACAGCGGATACAAAGCCTGGAGCTTCTTATTAGATTACCAGGACACATGGTACATTGATTAACTGTGATAATAATGGATCATATTCAGTTTAAGTGTTAATCCATAGATGCAGACGCAACAAGGCTGGAGCTCTGCCACACAATGTAGTGCCTTAATGTAAGAATAGTGTGGCCTGTGCGTTTTAGTATTTCTATATACTTAGGATAATTTCAAGGAACATCAGTAGCACAGTCACTTCATATTTTGTGAATGTGAATATTTTCCCTCTACCAGACAAAAGGTTTAAAAGTTCATGAAACTTTTTACATTCGGATTCTACAACTTAATGCAGCTTTATAATGCTGTATGTGTATAGTTGTTTTCAATATTTTCAGAAAGTTGACATATTTGTAACATCAGAATGTATATTAACCTTATGCTGCTTATTCATGCCAATGCAAATAATGACATACTCCAGCATGATGATGTGGAGGGTTTGAGGATTCTTGCAGATGAATCAATGTTTTGTTCCTTCTTCTATGACTGAGATGCAGAGTAGGGCTGTTGTGATGCATTTCATGTCATGTTTTCCATTTTGCTCAACAGGAAATCCCTGTGGGTTCCCTCAATTAATTAACGTCACAATTTATTCCCCAGGCTTCTTGCATGAATTATGCTGAGCAAAACAGGGCTAACTACAAGTGCGCTTTGTGTGGGTGTGCTTGTGGTAGTGTCTGTGTGTGTGGCGTGAGAGTGAGACAGAGTACCACAGGTTAATAATAGTGAATAATGTTAATGAAGTGGAAGCAGTGTGGAGTTGATAAGCCTCTGACTTAGGGATTTGGACTGCACTTTAGATTAGTTCACGCACAATCACACACAGACACACACAACCCCACTGGGTGCGCACAGCCGCACACATCCAGGACCATGTGTACTGTACAAGCATTTATACCTAAGCAGAGGTCAAAGCTTGGTCTATGAGGATCATCCCACATGGACCAGCCACAAGCTACCCTACTGTAAATACAGTCTGAAAACTTCAGATCGAAATTACTGAAACCTGCAAGTCATGCTGTGCTGTGAATAACTGGGGCTAAACAGGGGATAGAACATGAAAAAAGTTACACTAACATAAGGAAAGGCATGGATTTTTAGGCAATATCTGTTGGAAAGAATGTAGCGTCATATCACAAATTCAGATGAGTTGACATCAATCATATCAATCTTACATGTGGCTGAAATCATTACAATACTGAATTTTTGTCAGATTTGTATCATTTATAAAATGTATGGAACAGCAAAATACCATTCATTAAAAACCTGAGACTTTGCTTGTGTTTTATTATGGTCTCAGTCATTTACTGTAGTTGATGTGGAGCACTAGGGTTAATGATGTACCACATCCATGTGAATGATACAAGAAATGAGTCATGTCCTGTTTGAACCCATTAACTTTTTGCTTTTTTATTTATACCTTTCCCACACACAATACAATATCCTCTCGAATAAACAATCACTATTTCTAAAACATAATGCTGTTACCACAGTACTGTCATTTGCTCTTCAACCCGTTCTCATCCCAACGCGTCAAATACTGACTATTTGTCACGCCCCTAAACGTTACATATGGACGCCGAAGGTGACCTTCCGCGTCTGTTTATTGATGCTCCGGGTTTTCCATTCACTCTCATGCAGACCACGGCTCGGCTGGACGGGACGCTGAGAGCAGAGGCTCCAGCCGTCCATTCACTCCTATTATAACCCGGTCACACGAAGCATGACGCCGCTAACTACTGTCTTATTGAAGAACCGAGTATCCTCTGCCCGGAAGTGTTTTTCTCACTATTTTCTCACTATTTGTACTATTTGTTTTAGTATAAATTCACATTATTTACGTACATGTTTAGCCAGGTATTTCAAATATTGGCCTTGTTTAACGTGTCAGTGGATATATTCTCGGGACAAAGTGTACAAATAGTGAGAAAATAGTGAGAAAAACACTTCCGGGCAGAGGATACTCGGTTCTTCAATGAGACAGTAGTAAGCGGCGTCATGATTCGCGTGACCGGGTTATTATGGGAGTGAATGGACGGCTGGAGCCTCTGCTCGCAGCGTCCCGTCCTGCCGAGCCGGGGTCTGCATGAGAGTCAATGCAGAACCCGGAGCATCAAATCCGGACGCAGATTTTTACCCTCTGCGTTTATATTTGACGTTTAGGGGCTTTGGCTGGAGCCTCTGCTCTCAGCGTTCCATCCTGCCGAGTTGGGGTTTGCATGAGAGTGAATGGAAAACCCGGAGCGTCAATAAACAGACACGGAAGGTTACCTTCGGCGTCCATATGTAACGTTTAGGGGCGTGACAAATAGTCGGTATTTGACGCATTGGGATGAGAACGGGTTGCTTTCTTAGATACACACATTTAGTTTTCCAAACATAGTTCTATGTATATTTTTCATGATGTGGGGTGTGGGATAATATGCTAGTGTCTGTCTAAGAGTATAGTTTATCAGGATTGTGATGTTATATCTGACAGTGACAATGCATTATCCCTGCCTTATCCCAACAACTGCAAATCCACGGTTGCCATGTTAGTGCAGTAGTGAGTGTGTATGTCACCTGGGCACCTGATATGTCCACAGACAATGGGGATCACTCTGTGCCAACATGACCAATATATCAGACATAGCCTTGTGTTTCTGTGCTTTGTATAGTCATGATCTTCCTCTGAAGTCCTTCTTGTCTGCTGAGGGAGTTTGAGATCTTGATATTTGTCACCAGTCGCTGACACTGGCTGACTGTTTGAACTTGTCACCAAAAGCAAGCGACAGGCTCCTCTCAATCAAAGACAGTCTGTTAACCTCCTGTCTCCCTCCTCTCCTCTGTTCACCTCCAAATAACTTCACAGTCGCATTAACCTGTCTGTCCTTTACTCACTCCCTCCTCAGTCTGCTTCCTCCATCTCCCTGTGAACACACAAGCTTCACACTAAGCTTTCTTATTTGAACTGTAAACTGTTTACATGGTTTAATATTAATTAATGTTTTCTTCTATTGGCGGACTAAAGAATAGAGCAGGAATAACTATATCTGGATGGTGCTGCTGTAAACAACAACTGGGTCGATAAGCTAGCAAATAAACGTGCAGGGGAAAAAAATTGATTAGTCTCCGAAGCATCTCATGGAATGTCTTCCAAACACATTTTATATTGTCCCCAGCACTGCCAAATACTTGTCTGCATGTCTGGCCTCCTGTCCTCAAATCACGACGAAGTCACGCACACACGCACACACACTGTCATGATCCCAGGGTCTGCATCGATACATTAATGGAGTACTGTCAAAGCGACAGGAGGGAGTTACTGCTCCTTACTGAGCCCCTACATTCACTGTCTACCACAAATACACACAAAACATCAACAGTACAAATGAATGACATTTCATCAGTCGAGCCTATGCGACCCCCCCCACACATGCATGCACATAGCTTATATGCTTTCGTGCCGTCATTCATTTTCTCATTAAAGCATTTTCTGCTCCTTCAATTCTGCTGTTCAAATTGCATGCACAAATATGAACACAGCTGAGGTTTGTCTTTCACTGTTTCTCCCTCTCTCTCTCTTGCCTCAAACCACTTTTGTCACTTCTTCTGTCACATTCTCTGCACTGACTTAAATTAAAGTAATACACCCACTTATGTTTTCTCTCATTCAAGAAAATGGTGCATTATTGGCTTGAAAAACCAAAGCACCCGGCACCAGAGTGAAAACATTTCATCGTCTCGCCAATCCCCATGATGGCCAGACACAATCTTTATCCTGTCTGCCTCGGCTGGATGCGCTTCCTCGTTCGCTCCTCAGTTGTTAGAGTCCCGTCATTCATCATCTAAAGCTGATACATTAATCACCACTGACTTCTGTTTGCCTCCAGGATTAAATTAGGATCCTTGCCACACACTTCTCTCCCTATAAATCTGAATTATTTGATTATCGGATCCATTAAAGCAGCCATAAAACTAAAACAAACCTTCGCGGCTGCACTAATAAAAAGGGGCAAAGAACAAAAAGACATGCTAAACTATTCTACATGATGGACCTACCTCGGTAAGGTGTGGGTTGGGGTTGAATCCACACTGGTTACAGACAGTGGCCTTACACTGGGTGCAGGTGTTGTAGTTGGGTACAGCAGGTGGGTTGGACAGCTCTGTGGTGGTGCACACTGGGCACAGTTTGCTGCTCGGCATTGGCGCAATCTGCGGCAGGGAATAGGGCGAAGTGGGTGTGACGCCACGGTCAGGGGACACAGATGGGGAGCGGCCCGTCCTGGAGCCACCTGAACCACTGAAGTCCACCTGGAGGTTTCGACGGGAGGCATGCTGACCAGGGCTCTGACCTCCATGGCCCCCCATGCCCGATCCAGCTGGACCATGACCCATCCCGTGGCCTACACTGGACCCCTGCCCTGAGCTAGGCCCATGCCCTGTCTGCATGTGTCGGGGGGACACTGGACTCTCATGAGTGGCTAGGCGGTAGGGCTCTCCTGCTCTGGACCCTATCCCTCCACCGCTGCCCATCCCTGCTCCAATGCCACCACCTCCCATCCCTCCTCCCATTCCGCCACTCATTCCGCCACTCATTCCTCCACCCATTCCTCCTCCCATTCCTCCTCCCATTCCTCCTCCCATTCCTCCTCCCATTCCTCCACCCATTCCTCCTCCCATTCCTCCTCCTCCCATGCCTCCCATCCCTCCAACTCCCATTCCTCCCATGCCTCCTCCTCCCATTCCTCCCATGCCTCCACCCATTCCTCCCATTCCGCCTCCCATTCCTCCCATTCCGCCTCCCATTCCTCCCATGCCTCCACCCATTCCTCCCATTCCTCCCATGCCTCCCATTCCTCCCATTCCTCCCATGCCCCCACCCATGCCTCCCATTCCTCCTGTGCCCCCTCCCATTCCTCCTTGCTGCATGCCAGGTTTGGGGCTACCCATCTGACCCATAGAACCCCTGGAAGAGAGAGACAAGAAAAAAACATATCAATTAAGATGACATTTTTTCATATTCTTGGTATATCAATACAAAGACATTAACAAATACATTTTTAAAGTGTAAATTCATTCAGACACTCTTTTACAACTCAAGTGCATTACTTACAAGTGCATTATTAGCATGTTTAACATAAGGGTCGTTGGGGTTTCTTTTTCAAGATAGTTCAAGAACATGTACACACACATACAGAATAATTAATACTGACACATTCATTGGTGGCTACCTCAAGCCAAATGAGGACCTGCAAACATCCACAGCCCCCCCCCCCCCCCCCCCCCCCTCTCCATACACACACACACATACACACACACACACACACACACAGGAAACTTTCATTTAGCGTACCCCTCAGAAGACACAATACAATTGAAGGAAGGCAAATTAGTTTGAAACATTTTAAAAATCAAAGCTAGTTTAGCTATTAACAATGGAATATTTATATTTTTCCTTTTTCTGTGTATGGAATAATAACCAAAAAGCATTCCATTCATCAACTGCGACCTTATCGTGGTGGAGAGGTTTGTGTACCCCAGGAGATCCTAGGAGCTGTGCTTATGGCCCATGGCATGAGATTGTGGATGAAAGGTTCAACAAATTCCTGACCCCCCTGGGTCTTCTTCTGGTTCAGTTCTGGTCCTACTGGCCCTGTTGAACAGTGACCTCCAGCTTGTACTGGTGCAGCTTACTGAGTAGTAAAGGCCCCAGTATGCTGCCGCGTAATGGGTCGCGCATGCTGCGTGGCATACCGCAAGCCTCCAGCAGTCTTCCACAGCTGCTCTGCTGAGCTCTGTAATGTTCCGCCCAACCACAGTCTCTGCCCCCGGAGAAGATGAAGAAGAGCATCATTTTAACTTATGGTCATGAGCTGTGACTGAAAGGTTGAGATCACAAGTCAAGGCAGGTTAAATGACTTTTCTCTGCAGAGTGGCTGGGTTCAGCCTTAGAGAAATTGGGTGATCAGCTCAGGAGAGCCTCAAGGTAGAGGCGCTGCTCCTTTGCATTTAGTGGAGACAGTAGAGGTGGTTAGGACATCTGGATGCCTCTGGATACCTTCCTTGGGAAGTATTTCAGGCATGACCATCTTGGAGGAGACCCAGATACAGACCCAGGACACGCTGGAGAGATAACATCTCTCGTTTGGACTGGAAATGCCTCGGAACCCCCTCCCAGAGGAGTTGGTGGAAGTAACTGGGGAGAAGTGTCTGGGCTTCTCTGCTCTACTGCCTACCTCAGCCCAGATTTGGCAGAAACGGTTGAGGACAAGATGAGACATCTGCCATAATTCAAACGTATTTCAGTGCTTTTGCAGCTTCACACATTCTAAACTGCAGCTTTAATAACTGCTCTGCTTTAAATCTCGCACTGATGCATTGCCAAGCTCAAGCTTGTGTCACAAGTTTTGAGAGTTTCTGCTACCACTGTGCAAGTTATGTGTTTGACAAATCAGCTGTGACTCAAAACATTAAAAAATACTCATTTTAAGGGCAGGGCTCTCTGGGCTCTTCTGGGTTAGGGGTTGCAACAGGATTCTGAACAATATCCTGCATTGTATTGTTCCAGAACCACCACATGACAAAATAATGTTGCGCACATATCCAGGTGTAAATAGCAGAGTCACCCCTGCTGGTCCCAGACAAATCCATCTGTGCTGAAGCAGCCCGATGCAGCGCTGCACTGTGGTCCATGTACATCCCAGTGCACCTTTATACTACAATGTAATGTAATGTAATCTAATTTAACCATAATCAGGAGGCCTCTGTCTGTCTGAACGGATACTGCTTTAGTCTGATCACGTCATGACCATGCTGTATTCTCATGCCAGTGTTAAATGCCAAAGCTTGCTGTAAAAAGTGCATACACACAAAATTCATAATAGACAAGTGTGATTTAGTACATTTATTTATTTTTTTAATCAGACGACAGACAACCTACTTCTACATGATTTTTATCTTTGAGGGTCATTAAGAATTTTTGTTTGTGTTGACAGATTTTTGATATCATAATTTTTTTTCAGACCTAATTTTTGAGTCCATGTTTCATCGACATTTACTGCTTTGACACACTTGTATCCCACTATGGAATTGTGCAGTGGAGACTGCTGAATAGGGAGCTTTCATTTCTACATATGCCTTCTTATTGATTGATTGAGTCTGGAGTTGGTGTGTTGCCAATTGAAAATAGTTAGGCCACAGCAAAATTGGAAATGTTGATTTATTGAGTTTTGCATTGCAGTGTTCCAGTCTGCTTTCTATATTAATATTTCTTCTTGTGGACAACTTGACAAAATGTCTCTCCCCATGTCTCAGTTTTGCCTCTTTTCTATTTCATTTTCTCTCTTTCTCTTGAGAAACGTCTCTCCATCGCCGCCTCCTCTCTTAGTACAAGCATTCCTTTTGTCATTGCCTCTGTGTCTCTCACTCTGTATTATTGTATCTTTCTGGGCAGTGCTGCCCAAGATCTCACCACCACAGTGTTTACTTTTTTTTTTTGGTTCAACATTTAATTTCCGTTTTTCAAAGGGAAGTGAACCTTAGACAACCTTGTCTGTCTTGCTTATACCAAGACTCAGCCAGGGAATGCTTTTGCAAGTACAAAACCAGAGACAAAACCTTTGATCCAGTGCTATGTGTATTCCAGTTTCATTGTTTGGGGCGTTGTGGAAGTTCTGGAAGTCATTGGGTTGAAAAGTCCACTTGAGGCAGCAGTTTTATGTAGAGGCGTATGTATGTGTGTGTGTGTGTGTGTGTGTGTGTGTGTGTGTGTGTGTGTGTGTGTGTCTGTGTGTGTGTGTGTGTGTGCGTTTGCACGCATGTGTGAGCATGCATCTGAAGAGGAATGATGTTGACTCAACAAAAACCTCAAAGCTTCACTGATTCACACAGCAGAGACACTGTAGAGGACGGGTAAAAGCAGCTTACAGCTGACAGGAAGGATTCTTAGGAGGAAAAGGGGAAAAGGAAAAACAGAGGAAGCAAAAAAAAAACAATAGCAACTGGCCCTGTATAAAAAAAAAGTTCTTTAACTACTCACCTACCAACACCTTTTTTCAGTGCTACTGACAGAAACCACTAATGGCACAGTTTGAAGTGCCAGGCCATTGCTCTGACTCTCTGGACTGTTTCATAGATCCTCTTGGGCTCTATATATAAACAAGAATAAGAATGGGTCAAATATAAAAGGAAAAATATCCAGCCTGATATAGATGCATATGCAAATTAATATATAAATAGTAAACCTTACAGAGGGAAGGGGAGACAAGTCAGATGACAATGGGAGCTGAAGACTTTTCGGAGGACTTCAACACTAATTGTCACAAGAAACTGAGGCAGACGTAGGTGACAGGCCTAATAATAGGTACAGTTCCTCTCACTGTGTGTTTACACGATTCTCCTCTGCGTCGCACTGGGGACATTTATCACTGTCACACCCAGCCTTTAATGACCCAATACACATGCTCGTTGAGTCAAAGAGATTTCACCCACTCCCATTATGACCCCCAATTTACTGTGTGATTTGTGCCAGAGAGGAATAAAGCTCGTCTGCCAATCACATGTAAGTGACTGAGACAGGAACAGATGAACAGAGACAGGGCGAATGGAGAAATATGGGGTGAGGATATCATATTGTCTTGTCTCGTTTCGTCTCGTCTCATCTTGTCTGTACAGGAAGACGCTGTTGACCTCAAGGGGACTTTTTCATAGTCTGGAGTTTTAAAAAAAAAATCCCAAAAGAGGCTCCACTTTAGAAGTCATTTTACGATTTCTCACACTCAGGATGTCAGACTCATCTCTAGCAGATTTTTTTCTCCTTTTTTTGCTACATGCTTTACAATTACAGGATACTTGTAAGCACTGAAATGGCACTTTTCCAGCAGAGAAACTTTCATTACCATTACAATTACCTTTTTGGCATAATGTGGCCTAGGGGTTTACTGGTGAACTAATTTTGCATTTCAGAGGGAGAGAGAAAGGGAGAAGCTGTTTTTCACTTGTTTTCTTTTATGTCAGTTTAAGGATTCTTCTATTCCAATGACTTGAGGATTGGGTTCACATGATCCATAATTCCATATCCCACATCAAGATCAGAAGCAAAACAAGTCTATTAAGGTTATTGGTGGACCCAAACTAAACATCTATATCCTTGTCCTCCTCCTCTTCTAGTCCTCCTCCTCCTCTGTTTCTTTCCACTCAGGGCTGTTGACAGAATTGCTTTTGTACGGCCCATTTATTTCCATCTGCCTCCTCTTCTCTCCTCCCTGTCTCTGCGCCTCACCTCCCATTACTTTCTGTCCTTTCTTCATCTCTTCTCTCTTTCTTTTTGTTTTCCCTTTTTCCTTGTTTCCAGGTCTAGGAAAATTGTGCAACTTTGCAGTTTTGCAGAGCACAGATTAGCTGATGAAAATAAATTAGTTTTTTCTTTTTTTACTTTGGCTGTATACAGACTTGTGGATCATTTGCTTTGTCCTGATTCAGGGGCTCTTTTGTGTCGTTTGCCTTCCTATGGTAACAGTCCCAAGTGTCCAAAGTAGTACGCAAATGCCATGCATGAATCAACTGCTCACTGGTCAGAAACCTTCCAGAGTCAGGAGGAGTTTACTAGGGAATAACAAACATGGAGCATCAGCTGTTTTGAAGTTAGTGTTTGTGAAATGAACAAAATACCCACAAAAGCTTGGCTAGCAAGCTGTTAACTTTTGGGCTACAAAGATTTAGAGCATTAGCTCCTGGAGACAAAGGCAATCATGTCTTTGACTGTCTTTGAATACAATAAAACCCAAAGTTTTCAATCTCTGAGAATCGAGCTGTTCTTGGCACAAAGATAATATGTGAATTGTGAGGCCATTGTGAATATGCGAGCAGTGCTAGCCAGCTGCCCACGGCAGTCCTTCATTGCTGACATGCTGCTTACCAGGCAAACAAACAAAACAGCATCAACTTGATATTTTAAGAGGGACAAAAAAGGATGTGAAACTAACCTGTAAGGCCAAATATGGACATTTTAAGACATCTTTAAATTGCATTTTAAGTCCTGTATCGGGATCAACACATTTACCTTCATTTACATTCTTGTCTTCATTTAATTTTTTGTTGCAGTTTTCAAGCACACAGGTGTCACAAATAAAAGCAGGGAAGCAGACCAGAGTTCTTTGTTAATTTTAAGGAAATTCTGACTTGCACTGCTATGTAAAAAATCCAAAATTAGATAAAGTGTCAAACAAACTTTACCACACTCAAAGTCAGAAGTTCAAAATTCCCAAATCCAGTATCCAAGGGTTCAGAGTACAAAAATCAAAGAGTATGATAGACATGACAGACTGGGAAGGTTCTCCTTTACTCCACTTGACATTCATGCTCTTGAGACAGTCAGCACTGGAGCTTCCTACCAGCTGTTGGCACAGCGAGCCACTGTGAGTCAACTTAAACAACTGTCGAGCAAAAGATTAGATTAGATTAGATTAGATGAGATGCTGTTCCATTAGCGGAGTGCTTGACTTCATTAGCTTCCATTTCTTTTCTCTGGCTTCCCACAATAGATAGAGTGCTAGAAAAAATGTAGAACAGAGCTAAAATGAAAGGGGACATATTGTGCTGTTCCAAATTTTAGAACATATTTACAGTATTATAATATATGTCCTTGGTGAACCTCTGCAAAGTCGCATAATATGAGCTATACAGGTCCAGTTGAAACCCACCAACCAGAGGGTCTCTCTCTATCTATCTATCTATCTCTCTCTCTCTCTCTCTCTCTCTCTCTCTCTCTCTCTCCCTCTCTCTCTCTCTGAGCTGTGTCTCGCTTTCTCTCTCTCTGAGAAGAAAAGATGCGTGCAAGTGTGTGTGTGTGTATATGTGCGGAGCTCAGCAGCAGCGCAGCCCAGCAAGGTAAACAAGAACTGGTGAGGGGCGGGTCTGGGCAACCTCGTCTGCCTATGAGGAATCCTCCACCGATCACCCAAACAGAGGAAAGCAGCAGCCAGAAAGTAGATGCTTTTGCATCTACTTCATCTGATTGCATCGACTTTACTGATCCGACCAGTTCTACAAGGCACATGCAAACATATCCCAAATTACAACATGAGTGGGTTGAAACTACCCACATAAATGTAATATAAATGTAAATGATTCCCACAGGGAAAACTGGCCCTTAACTGCAGCAGCACTTCATAATTAGAAAAATGGAAAAATGGGCTCAGGACATGTGTGTGTATGTGTGACAAGGGTACAATGGATTTTAGCAGTACATTTCAAAGAAGTCATATGCTTGTCATTCTGAGCGTGTTTGCTCTAGGTGTAAATCTAATTTTTCAAACAGTTCAAAGACTATCCCAGGTTATTGCAGTAATTTACTCAATAAAATCTGAAATAATCAATTACATCAGGCTCTGGAATGAAAGCCCTTCTTATCTCTGTGCCCAGTGGCACAATATGCCACATCTGATCTGTCGTCAAGAGGGTGATGAGGCTCCCAGTCCTCTCTCATAAAGGATAATTCTGTGCAAAAATGTGCTATTGTCACTGCAAATTTTGAAATGTACTTAAAGATTCTCACATTGGAAATTCAAAACACCCAGTGTGACATTGGGACACTGGAACTGTAATCACAATGCATGTCACTTTTCCATTCGATCAAGCAAGATGCTAGAGCTAATGTTACATAACAGCTGTGTCTGCACCACAGACTCCAAAGTCAATAAAACATAATCTCTTCTTTTCCACTGGTAGTGATAAAGCTGTGGGAGAGTAGGAGTGTGTCACTGAATGGAAAAAGGAAGATGAAAGAGGGGAGGAAGAACATCTGAGATTGTTCCATCATTACTAATTTTAATCACGCCTATTCATGCAGATAAATTACAAGATGTTTTGCTTTTGCTGTTACAGTTCTATTTATGGCAGATGAAAACAGCTTGGAGCTTCACAATTAAGATGTCAAAGTCTGCCTTAAAGGTGGTTGAAACCTTCACATCATAGAGCAGTGGCTGACAATATCCATCAGATGGAGAGCTCTACAGTGGAAGTTATGTAACATCAGAGAGGCAAAGTCATAAATAAAGTGGTCAAGAGGAGTAGTATGCAACCAATGTACCGTGGTATCCTACTATGCAATACCAGAGCATCTAAGCAGTGGGTGAAAAAGTAAAGCCTGTTATGTAATGTGTTTGTATCATGGTGCAATTCACCGTAATACAAAGTACGACTGCACACATACACAGTCTTAAAAGCACACATGCCACCATAAATTGCTGTTGGTTAGTGTAGGGCAGTACAGTGGAAGCAGCTTTGCTGCTAATGACTTTGTAATGATCCCACACAGTGCCAAGGAAAGGTCACACACACTGACTTGGTTTTAAATAGATGCACATCCTACAAGGCTGAGGAGTGATTTCTGTTCCCCTGATCGGCAAACAAGGCAACACCTAAATGATGTGAGATTAGGTGGCGAGCAGAGACAGCAACCCTTCGCTGCACGGCAAAAATTGAAATCTCATTCAGGATGAAGCAGTGTAGCCCATCCCATCAGGCGCCTGATGGTTGAGCTTTGATATACAGCCAACATTTAAGAGCCAACACTTTAGAGCAGTTGGAGCTCTAACTGTATTCTATGATACCCAGGTGCCATGCACACACACATATGCATGCTTACTATTTACCAGTGACGCTCTGTCACCTAGTTATGTCTCCAGCTCCATTTCTATAAACCTCTGATGGGTTGACAGCAGATGGCCACTGTAGATGGCATCTACTATTCTGCCATTTAAATGTAATGCGAGTGTGTTTGATATGCAAAATGAAGACAGTATGCATATATCACTTTTACTGGCCTGTGCATTTAGCATATGTACATTGAGTATACTGTATGTGTGTCAGGGCGGATGTGCTCCCCCCTCTAACAGTCTAACACACACACACACACACACACACACACACACACACACACACACACACACACACCTGTCTATGTTTATCTCTCTGTGTGAGAGCAGGCCCACAGTGCTTTGAGCCGTTAGAGATGCCATCAATGCTCCAGTGCGTAACAAACTGTTCATTATGCACCATATAGACACCCAGACACACACACACTCACACACACACACACACACACACACACACACACACACACACAATTTCTATCCAGTGTTGTACAGTATATTTCAGTGGCATACCCTCAAAGTCGTATACAAATAACAACATGAACACCAGAGGAGCAGCACTTGCTGGATGTTGTGGAGATAAAGCCCAAGGGTCCAGACTGAGATGTTTTGGACACATACAGAGGAGCGATAAATTGGTAGAAGGATGCTGAAGTTGGAAGTGACAAGCAGGATGCCCTAAGGAAGACCAAAGAGAGTTTATGAATGGAACACACGCATGCACACACACAAACACACACACACACACACACACACACACACACACACACACACAAACACACACACACACTCAGTGAGAGAGAGAGGGGGAG
This sequence comes from Karalla daura, assembly GCA_029224185.1. NCBI lineage: Eukaryota > Metazoa > Chordata > Actinopteri > Chaetodontiformes > Leiognathidae > Karalla > Karalla daura. The sequence goes on along the minus strand of CM055193.1, from coordinate 24,012,468 downwards.
AGAGAGCAGAGCAGCAGCAGACACTGACTGAGATGTACAATGCCTCATCAATGTTCCAGTCAAATCAAGTCTGGAAAAAAAAAAGGAGGTCAGAGCAGAAATTGCATTTCAGAAATGATATGTGTCTGCCTTGTTTGCAGGCTGCCTGGCTGAAGGTCAGACTGACAGAATTACTAGTTATCCTACTGTCTCTCTGACAGTCTACCTGACCCACCTTACTGCAGGTTCATACACTCAGCTGCTCTTGCCTGGCTGTGCTCCGTTTGATTGGCCAGTTTTAGCGACCAATTGGTGACATAATGACTGATGATGCAGTTATCCTGCTGAGTCATCTACTGAGTAGCAGCCCATTTTAGCATTACCTAAATGGCAAGTTTTCTTGACCTAGTAGGTGACATGCTGACTGAGCAGCTGGGCAATGGGACTAACTAGCCTGAGGATGGGCTCAGCTGTGGACTGAACTTTTCTGCCTCGCTTTGCAAGCTGAATAAAACATGATTCTTATCAAGTGGACTAAGTTTTGTTCATTGGCTTGAACTACTAGCCATCCACCATTTTGCTCACACACACAACCCATCACAGGCACCGCACAAATCTTTGGGAAATGGGCAGCCCTGCTCCGTATGGAGGTAATTTTACAAATAAATAAGAGGAATAAATTGTCTGGGAAAGAAACAACACACCACTTGCTCACACTACAGCAGAGGTAATAGAAAACAGTAAACAGCAGAACATCATTTCCAGCAAATCTAATCGAGGCAGCATCCTTACTGAACATAATCATGGGGAGATGTGTGTAAAAGTATTTCCTGAAGATGTGGTTGAAAGTGGAACCTGGTGTGGTATGACATGTTGATAAAACTCTGTGTGCAGCCTTCAGTGGAGAGAAAGAGGCAACGTACTACTCCCGGTATTGATGTTAAACCAGTCTAGACTGATCTTATGAGACGAGACAGAGGAAAGGTATCAGAAAAGAGATGCCTGGTTAGCATGTTGCTCTGTGATGTGAAGCATCCTTACACCCCTCTCCTCTTACTCTTTATATCCCAACATCTCCATATACATCTGTCTACACACACACACACACACACACACACACACACACACACACACACACACACACACACACACACACACACACACACATACATACACAACACTTCAAGGGTTGTCTTCATCGTGTACCTGCAAAATGAATTCAGTCAGGCATGCAAGATAATGTGGATATGTGAAAGCTCATTAGCAATAGACTTTACTAATGATTTATGGGCTGTTTACACCTATGAACATGATGTTGCAATACACATAAGCAGGCCAGCACAGCTGAGAGTAAATATGAAAATGACACTTTGAGCAGTTTCTGGTCAAAAGAGAGCTGGGAAGGAGAGAGGGAGTAGGCACATGAGGAGGAGCGTGGTAAGCAGGGTAACAAACAAGATATCAATCCACATTGACTGGACCACTGTTGAGTGAGTGTGGCTTGACCAGCCGAATGTGGCCTATACACACACACACACACCCCATACCTGATCTGCCCATGCAGGAAATATGGTCATTGAGAGACCTCACAGACATAACTAGACAACACAAAACCTGCCTATTGTCTCGCCCACTGCTTGGCATATGCAGTATATGTATGTGTATTTAACAAAGCTATGCATTGTTAACACACATGGCTGAGATGACATGGTTGAGGACACCACGACCAGCCCTCACCACTGGGCCCCAGTTGCTCCTCTCCTCTTTGCCTCTATCATCTTTGTTTACACAGCAGCTTGTTTAGCCTTAATAGGAGTCATTTCATAATTACTCTCATTAAGTCTACCAACAGGCCCACAAGGGGATCAACAAAAACAAGGGCTGCATTGTGTTGCGGCTAAGTAAGCAAAAAGCGGGGTAAACACAACATATTCTCAGCCCCCGAAATCACGCGATCACCACGAAGATGCACCTGAGCAGTGAAGCTTTTAGGATTACATGAGACCGCTGTTATTTTTATCCGTTAGATTACACATGCAAGGGCCGATGCACCACAAGTGAACCGTGGTACCTGTAAGCCACAGGTACAGTCAGAGATGATCAAATGTTTTTTGTTCTTTTCTTCATTTCATTTCTACAAATTGGTCATGTAATGAGCAATCAAAGCTTTTTGTTTTCTAAATTTGAGGAACTCTAGAGGTTGGTCTAATTTGGATGCTATGCAAGTCTGGTGTTTCTATGGCAACCCAGCTCCGTTCCGCACTCTCAGATTAAGGCTGTGCACGGCTTCAATGTTTCTGCTTGATACTTTGCGAGATTTACTTTTTGGAAATCCATTTTCTTTACATCTGCTGAAAGTTCATCTCTGACTACTTCTCTCCCTTTCGATTTTTTTCCCCCCTAACCAGCCATCCTCTGCTCCACTAGCAGCAGCAGCAGTCTATTTCATGCTGCATGTGTAATAAAAGGATTAATTTGTGCTGCACACTCTCAGAATGGGCAGTAAATGGGACAGAGGGATATAAATAGAGACTACCTCACTCAACACTTTCTATTTCCTGTCACAGATGGCCAAAAAAAATAGTCAGTGAAAACATTATCATCACTATTTCTCTGGCAGGGTTCCTAATCAGGCATCTTTAGTAAGGGAGGATCTCGTGTCAGGTTTACCATGAATCTAAACAAGCCAGAACTAACACGTGGTATGCTGGAAGCCAGTGTGGTGAGGTGATGAGTAAATACTGACGCAGCACTACACAAGGACAACAGGTCAAGTGCAGGACTGTTTGTGAGGCCTCGGGGATGCAAACAGTGCATTTTACTCAGCATGTAAACACAGCTTTGTTTTTGGGCACTCAATGCACTTAATGCACACAAGAGTGGAGCTGTTCAGGTGAGGATTTTGTCCACACTTCAAGGCCCCGTGGGATAATAATGTGTGAATATAATCTCAGTTTAAGACGTGTAAATCCTCAACACTCCGGATGATGCAATCTGGCCTAATATTTAGTCCAAACAGGATCAAACAACATGCACAGTAGACACCTGCTAATCACTCATGTTTTCACCTCAGGACAAATGAACAGAGAGCTGGTGACGATCAGCTGGTGTCAATTGTCAGATCTTAAGCATAACTAAAACTAAAACTAAAGAGATATCTACTGATTAAAAAAAAGCAATCATGGCGGCCTATTTTGATAAAAGGAGAGCCAATGGGGTCGGTGGACCGCAAGCTGAAATGGGACATGTGCACTGATTGTGTGAACACAACGTGAAAAGGAACTGCTGTCTGTTAACGTTCACCAGCTGATGCATCACGCACTGTAACCATCCCTCCCAGTTGTGGGTGATGGTCGGGCAGGAGGGAGGACGGTGGCTCGCTCTCTCCCTCCCCACTCTGTGCCTGGCCCAGGGTGTGGTCGGGGTGCCTATGTGTTCCGTTTCTCTGGTGTTGTTGAAATGCCTTGGGAGAGTGCCAGGGACCAATGTCCCTCCAGGGACAAATAAAAACTTCCTCTTCTTCTCTGCCAGTTCAGAGGGACGCCATTGTAAAAGTGAGTTGTCCTTGGGTTGATTCTGTCACAAGGTTTTTATAGTTTTAATCGGGCAACAAAGAGCACTTAGTGGAGATTACAAAACACTGTGAGGCATGGGACATAAACCTGAAAATTAGCCTGATCTCTTCAAAGTTGCCGGAGATCTCGGTGTTTGCTACCTGGATGATTGCGGTGGAGTTCAAACGGGCTGTTAGCGGAAGCATGGCCATAGAAAACTTGCAGTGCGCAAACAGATGGGGAAATTTGGTGCCAGGCACCGTTTGGCTGCAGGTTTTCATGGTGAGGTATTTGCCGCTGATTTGCTTTTGTCACATTATGGGCCACGAGCCCCGCACAGCTGGCCAAAGCACAAATGAGCATGGCCTTCCATTTCGCTTGGAATGAAAACGGCTTGGTTAAGGGCCAGGGCGAAACATCGATCATGTGTTGAGTCTGACACACCGAAGCAGACCTGAAGGTCAAGAAGTGCACAGAGGACTCTGTCGCTTCCCCAACGCACGCAGAGTAAAATCAATGAGGGGCCCGGGCAGAGCAACAAGGTTGCCATGTGACTGCAGAGATGCAGTTTTGTCCTTGGCAGAACTGCTGAGCCACAATGTGTCCCGGCGGATTTACCCCTCAACCCGCCCCACGCCTTCTCTTCTGTTCATTAACTGTCATACGACTGTCAAACAGAATCAGAAACAGGTGGTGGACTGCTCAGCCGGGCCTTCAGGACACACAGAGAACAGCTGAGCTGCAGGTCTGGCAGCCAACTGCTCACTTCACAGCACTAAAACGTGCCTCAGATTCAGCACTTGCACCTTTGACACTTCACACGTTTTATGTTTTTAGTTGTCATTGTTCTTTTTCTCCTTTTTTTCCTCATATTTTTATTCCGTTAAAATCATATTGTCGTTTACCTTTTCCAAAACACAATCCATGACTCACAATGAAATGAAATCTTGATTTCCTCCAAAAAATGAAAAAAAAAACAAAAAAACAATGAACTAACTGTCTTTAAGGTTATTTTTGACTGCATTATTACATACCTCAACTTTCAGAACAAGCCGGAATAAAAGTCATGGAATAAAAGTGAATATGTTAAGTTGTTGGAATTTACTCCAGCTGTTGAGTTTGTGAACACTCGAGTGCAGTGGAAACAAGAACTGAACACAGCTAATAGGATATTTTCATCTCCCCTATCCAGCAGATACAGAGCAAAAGCACTGTGAGCACCTGTTAATGTAATCTGGTCTCACGTTCACCCTCATTTTTGCTTTGTTCAGAACTCCAATATTTCTGCTCATGATGAGGGAAAAAAAAGATGCAGTAAAGACACCGAAATGTCCTGGGATGAAACCACAGTGGATTGCTTCAAAGTACTGAAAGTTTAACATAAGTGGCAGTTTTGGCTTTTTTACCATCGGCCCTTTTTTAATAATCTGCTGCTCATTACCTGGCTTCTTCCCTTCTCCCCTGATGGCTCTCATGTCTTTTCAAGCCTCGAAAGTACTTGACTTCCACATGGTGCAGAATAAATGGGACTTCTACTCCTGGAGTTAATCTGGTCTTAACATTGTTGACCTCTGCTTTCTGCAATCTGCTCCTAGATCAGGTGAAGCTGTTTTAATTGAATTATATTCCACACAGGCAGTGAGTAGAGGGCTTTTGACTGGAGGTTGTGTGTTGGGATTCTGGGGTTCTGTTTAGTTTTGTTGGGCTCTATACGTATATGTTGTGTATTTGCTCATCTAAAATGCCCATGCTCATGTAAAGATAGATGTAAAGAAATGTTGTTATGAGCTGGTATTTCAAATAAATCAAAACTGACTTGAATTCATTATTTTACTTCAATAAGTTTGAGTTTCTCAGAAGTTGAAATTCTAAAAATGCACTGAGGCTTCAACACTGATTAAAATGGATGTGTCCTTAACATAAACATCACACGTCACAACCATGTGGCTAAAGACAGGACTCCTTTAAGAGTCTGTGAAGTTTTGTAGCTTTACTTTCTGCAAGAAAAACAAATCTTTCATCCCAACGCCACCCTTGAATAAACAGCAGTAGACCGGCAAATCAGTTTAAATAGAAAAGGTTGAACGTTATTGACTATGAGAGAGAAGCCATTCATCAACAGGCTTCACACAAGGAAAAAGGCTAATGTGAGTAGATACACTCACACACACACACACACACTCGCACATGCACGTACACAAAGTGCAGGCACCCAGAGTTTGTTCCAGGTGCTGCTGTGCTGTGCTTTGACACAGACACACACACACACACAGAGCACATGCACACGCTCCATGTTCAGCCGCAGCATCAATACAAGGAACATACTGTCAGCTGGTGACAACATAATGAGTCAACATGGCGTGACCTTAACCAGTACAGCAGGAAGAATCGGCAGAGCACAGCAGACTATCCTCTGACAAACAAACGAAAGTCAGAGGAAATATATCCCAGGATGAAGGAAATACGCGGCCACCGTCGCCACCTAGAAACGTACACTCCCACAGAAATCAAGCCAACGGGTTTTTGGCAGGGAATGATGGCGGAAGCCAACGCATGCCTCCAGAGAGCATTCCCAACTCAGCACCAGGGGAAAGAATCCTTTTTCACTGCGTTCATTGTTCACTTGTTATGCTAAATCAGGTTTCGGTTGAAGTCAAACAGAAGCTGCTATGGAGTCTGCTGCTCTCTGTGGAGTTGCTGCCACTGATCAACCATCTTGAACCCTATGCTACTGCCATTATGCTTGACATAAGCACGCTAGTGCACATGCATAAGATCCCATAGAGAATGCACTGAGGGATTTTACATGACATTCAATGGGAGGTGCCAATTTCAACCTGGCTGAAAATGCACAAAAGTGGCGGGATTTGAAGCACAGCTTCAGCCTGATTCAACAATGAAATTCAGAGGTAGATCAAATGATCATCACGTCCCTTTGTCTCCCCGCTTGGCAGTGCATGGCACAAATGTACGGACCGCCACTGTGTGAGGCATAAGATCAAATTTCAGTTTGAATCTGAAACCTTTGCTCATCACAAGTGAACTAATTAAGTATTTTGCTGCCTTGGATTAAATGATACAATCTAAACTACAACGCAACATTCTGATGTCTATAAATGAATGAATAGCCACAGGGATTCCCAGAGTTTTTGAAGAAGCCAAGATATTTCACAACAGTTTTCTAATATAATTAAATCTGACTCTTGGGATTTCTCCCAAGAAAAAATATAATTCAGAGTTTAGGCTGGACTTTTACAGCTGTAAGTGCCAGAGGGGCTTTTAACCAGTATTGAGAAAAAAAAACTGCACTCCCTGCAGAATCCAGTGATGAAGATTCACTCTTCTATTTAAATCTGGCAAGCTATGTAAGGAGTAAAGAAGGGTGAAGAAACACCGACTGAAAAGTTGGTCATCAGTCAAATCTCACCAATGGAATGCAGATAACATTTTGTGACTTGTCTGTTGATATTTTGCAGATTTTGTGTAAGATGTGTGAGACTTCGTTTGAGGGGTGCCCAGCCTCGCTCCAGAGCGTCACCCACAAATCATGTACAGCACTGGGCGGGTGAGAGGATGCCTCTGGCTGTCATCGGATCCTCCACTCCCTCCTTGCCGGGGGGGGGGGGGGGCTCATGTAAAACATAGCTTAAGCTGTCACTCTAAAGCCCCTTCAGAAATGTCTAATACAAAGCTCCTACATAATGCAACTCTCCGCTCTGTCTGTGGGCTAAAAACAAGTTGGATACTATTTGTCAGCACATTGAGTTTTACTGCAGCTGCCACTCACAAGCGTCCCCGTGTGCATTAGGCCTGTTTTATGAGCACAGAGAGCTTCTCACTTCAGCCCCGGCTAGGACTGAATTAACAAGCAGTGAAAAGCTTTTCTGATGTTGTTCAAATATGTAGATGTTTCATTACTTGTCCCCTCTTGACAGCAGGAAAGCCAGAGGACAAATTTGATTCCCCCACATAATTTCCCATCTGGATTGACCAGAAACAACAGCAAACCGTTGAGAGCACAGCCACAGAGACTGTCAGTCTTTTACATCGTGTAATATACATTGTTACTATGGCTATTATTCAATCTGGATTAAGATGGTGTTAACGGGATGTTTGTGATATGCTATAAGGCTGTAAAACTACAATGTCTACTCTGGGATCGATACGTTCTCATCTCATTTCAGATACTTCAATAGACGTCTGTTTCAGCCGACAGCTCAGCAGACGGTTGAAGTATGATGGTGAGATAGGCTTTTCATTATGTGCATCGAGGGAATGTTATGGAACATGGATGATGATTAAGACCTGAACTGCCATCTCCTTGCCTTGAAGAGCTAATCAGTGCAGGGCGGGTGTATTGGCATGGAGACTGGCTGAAGGGGGAAAACAGGGAATGCAAAGTGTTTCCCCGCATAAAACAGGAGTCATGTTTTGGAGGATCCGGTGGGGACTAATAGTGTCTAAGTCGTGTAAGTCCTCGTCCGAGCCTGCGGTGGAACCAGGCAGCATTGTGGGAACCTGAAGTGCTGGCAGAGGCGTTCAGGCAGCACTGCACTTTGCTCACAACACGAGGTCAGGGCTGACGAGACTGGTGTCTGTTACAAATCCCTGCTGAGCTCTGGAAGAGTACGCAGCACTCTCTGAGACTGACAGACAAAACCAGGAAGCCTGGGTAATCTGCGCTTTAGATCCTTTAAGAATTTAAGGGCGTGGCTGATTCCAAACATCTGTTGATAAGAGCTAAAAAAAAAATGGAAAAAACCATATCAACTTACCTTAAAGCCTGAAATGCTGTGGAAGCTTAAAGCATCTGTCCTTGGAGCCAATGGAACTGTTTTTCTAAGCGGTGTTATGGCCAAAACAATTGAGCATCACACTGCAAAAAGGAGATGATTCCTGATTCCCACTCACAAATCATTAAGATTTATTATTCATTCACTGTAGAATAACAAGACTAGACATCTGGGCCCGATTGTTGCAGGCAGGAATGCATCCTTGCTGCAGGCTTGTTGTTATTTAAAAGTACATTTTGTTTCCCATCACGGTGAGAGCCATGCAATCGGTCAACAACCCTGGAAATTTCACACCTTGGAGTTTGTTATTACCACGTTTCTTTCTGTTGCTCTTTCTATCAAAGGCAGCAAAGGAGCTATGAAGGAGGGTGGCATTCTTACAAGTGATGCTTTATCAATAGATAGGTACCGGGGCAGGTAATAGATCGGTACCGGGGCACCACTCCCCCCAAAACCACCCTCCCTTGAAATTTTATTAAACATATCTCGGTGGCTTTTGTTTTTGTTTTTTTTGCACTCCAAGATGACAATTCCATGAAGCAGAGGGGGCACAGCAGTGCACCTGCGTGATTTTCTGAGAAAATTGAAGCTATGAGTCTCAGTTGTCATGTTTGACCTCTGAACAGGAATCAGTGAGCCTCCTTGTGTGCTTGCACCAGTGCCGATTCCTACACATGCTCTTTGTGCCTGCAGCATTGTGTCTGTCTTTTCAATCTTCTTTTTAAAGAATCCAACAGATAATCCATTATCCACCAGTGTCTCGGCTGTGATTCCGCAGATCCCTCCTGCCCTCAGCCTCCTCAGATTGCCGTATCGTCCCCGCTCAATCTATTTCTGGTTTTCACTCATAAGCTCCTGCGACAGCATCTATTTGCCGAAAACTAATACTGACTTGGGCTGTGATATTGTCCTTATTGCCATCTTATCTCTCGATACATCCACCCAAACACATTTTGGTGTTTTGGAGGCTGCAGCTAACATGGCCCTCAGATAACAGGGTGTGTAAATATATAGAGGCTCTGTCTGTCTCTCGCCCACTCGCTCGCACATTCGCACACAGAGTTTGGAAAAACATCATACACACACAGAATCCACCCACGGACGGACACATTCTGTCCTATTTCCGTTCACAATTGCTCTCAAACACATCCACATTAACTTCTGAGGGCAAGGTCCAGTCTGAGTGCAGCACAGTGTTTTCTACCTATATGCGCTGAAATCCTACAGGAAAGATCTGACAAAACAGATAATTCACAACTAGAGCTGCAGACAAATGGGGCTGTCTTGTTTTTGTTTTGTTATTTCTTTTAGCTTCGTATGGAAAAACCTGCTGCTGTGTTTATTCTGAATGATTTGTTGTCTCTCTGCAGGAGTGTATTGTCTATGTCTGCATTTACATTCTGCTGTCTATGGTCCAACAACATCTGAATAAAGAGACAAATACGCCAGGGGTAGGTGTAATTTATTGCAGCTGAATGGTAGAAAAAATTAAGAACATATGCTAAAAATGGATGATTCTTTGCTGTCGACTTCATATAATAGTTTGACAATGTCAACAGGTTCCAAATTCTAGTGGTGGGAATTATAATGAACTGAGCTATTAGTTGGACTGCATTTCCTAACTTTGCACTCAGTCATTTTCTACTGACAAAAGGTGAAAAACGCCATCCATAATCAGCCCTCTTGGCACATTAGAGAGTTGCGTGGATCAGCGTTTGTTTCTACTGCTTATGGCAAAAGAAAACAAAAAAAAAAACATCACAATCTGCAGGATTGTCAGTAAAAAGCCCCGATAACAAAAATCACTGGGCCTGTGCTCTCACACCCAACACAGCAATGACAGGCTGCTACTTTGCTGCAGGAGGTGAAAAAAACACAGTCACACTTAAACACGCATACACACACAAAGACACACGCACACACACACACACATACACAATCCTTCAAAGTCCTACATGCAAGCTTCTCTGGGAGGTGCAAATTGGTCTGTGATGGTGTTGATCAATTGCAGGAAATCTCAAATAGAACAACATTTTCCAGTCTGTACTAAAGTACTAATTTCGGAAGTGCTCCTACCTAATCTCTCTCTCCCTCTCTCTCCCTCCCTCTCTCTGTCAAAAGTCACTGTCGCAGGTTACAGAGGAGCTCTTCAAAGTAAATGATCTCATGTTTCTCACACTGGCGAAACAGTCATCATATATCTCTGTCTTATATACACATAAATACAAATACAATTGCAAGCCTATATATCACAAAGACAGGCCAGTGCATGAGTGCCAGTTGAGTCAGGAGGAAAGTGAGGAGGCAGTGAAGGGCCGTCTGCCTCTCCATCTGAGTGTCCATATGCTCTAGCTCCAGCTGAGCTAGCTGCTTGCATCATATTCTGACAGAATTTCTCGGTTTCTTTATATTGAAATTAATACCCATGATAATCAGGCCAGGAGGGTGGGCCCGCTGGATCTGATGTCCATGTTAAATTTGTATGAGCTGGAGAGCTGTGTGTTGCCACTTGGCTCACCATGATGGGTTTCAGACTAGGCAGATACAGGGATACAGCTTAAGGGACTACCCAGTGAGGAGGATCTTTGGTTTTTCATGATTTAAGTCAGGGTCCTCTATAAACTGGAGAATTTCCCGTTGGATAAAGCTTAGTGACCATCCACCTTGAATGCAGTGTTGGGAGGTATGTATTTATACAAGCCATGAAATGTATATTGTAACATATAATGTTAGATTGCTCAGTGTATATTCCACATAGCTTGGATTACTCCAAAATTGTCTTGCATATCCAAACTACATACTACATACACAATATACACTAAGAAATCTAACATTGTGAAAAATAAAAATGTAGTTTTGCACATAATTTTGTACATATTTAGATAAATCCCTTTATGAATTAATTTCAACAATATATCTTGATTATGTCTATTTAAATGGTAACTGTACTGGAACACAGATAGTCATATTAAAATAACTTTCCCTTGCGATGGAATGGTGACCTCTGTATATTCCCTCCCTTCACCCTATAAGGACTCACTCCATCGCCGCTATTACTTTCCAATACTGCTTCTATGTGAGTCTCAGTAACCACTATTTTTTGTAATGTCTTGTAACCACCACAGACATGACTTGTACTTTCTGCTCTGTGCAATAGTCTGAAACAAATAATCTGTGGGAAGGGGATCTGGGATGGTCAAATAAAACCATCAAATCTACCAAGGTAACTTGAAAGCTACGGAGGTTTTATACACAGGACTGACTGGGAGACAGTGACTGGTGTAAGTCGATTGAAAAAAGAGTGACTAGATCAACAATCTACACCTTCAACTGCAGCCAGGAGCAGATGATAGCAAGACACTACTCCAACCTCTGCACTACTAGTGTTATGTTCAGCCCCAAATCAGCACTAAACTAACGCAGATCTGGACTCGAGTCAAGTGAATGACTAAAATGTACACTTTAGTGCAGGGGTAAATTTTGCATTCGAATCAAGCTGACCTGAGGTATACAGAATCAGCTTCAATTCTTTGTCTGATGTGCTTTTGTGTTTGCATTCCATCTTGTGCCTGTAGGATCCCTGTCCGTGGAATGCTTTTATACACCTTTTGATTTATTACCAGCTCATCTATCCCTTCCCCCTTCCTGTACACCTTAAGGTTATATCTCATTGAAAAGCAGGCTGCACTGGATCTATTTCCAGCAGTCTTCACTGCTACTTCTGTTCACCTCCTTCACATCTCCCTCTCTTGCTCTTTCTATATCTCTAGTCTCTTCTATCTTCCCCTCTACCATCGCTCTTTCCTTATCTCTACAACCCTGTTATATAGCACTGGGGTTGTATCTCATTGTTGAGGCAGAGCCATTTACAGGCTGCTGGTCATTGGTTGAAAAGGGGGTGGGGAGAAAGAGGGAGCGAGAAAAAGAGAGAGTGGCAGATAGAGGGGGAGGGATTCCTGCAGGAGTTAATGCAGAGTAGGGCTGCCTCTCCAGCAGCATCCACCAGCATCAGCTCACAGATGTCCAAAGATGATGTGTGGTTATACTCAAGTGACCACAGCCTCCAGTGGACACAGTGAGAAGCCCTGACAAACAACCTCTGCTACTCAGAAGCTGTACTTACCTGTCCTCGTGGCTTTTGACAAACTAAGTACTTAGTAGTAATTTTTACATGGCCTTTGAAAGACAAAATATAACAAATCTATCCCACATTGAATGTTGCATATCATCACTTGAAGCTTTAGAGGACATTTTTAGTAATAAATTACATGAAAAGACCTGACATAGCCTGGTTTATTGCTGCGTGATACTGTCTGTCATAATACAGGAATGAGCTGCTGGGTTGCATGAGATGAGAGGGCTTCTATCATTTCCATGCCCGTGGACACTTAAAAAACAACTCAAAAGGATCACAGCTGAAAGTCACCCACAGTCCATTTTTCAAATAGCAATACAACCCCACTGTTTTAAAAAGTCCCTGTGCCTTTGGTTGTGCATTTTTGGGAGATGCATATTCAGTGGAAGTGAACAGACTTTGGATGGGGAGTCACAGACATGGAACCACACTGCTGATTTTGGTCTTTTTAATTCCTAAAACCTAGGTTTTCTTAAGCATGACAAAAAAATGATTTTTGTGAGAAAAATGCATTAGAGAATGTGCAGAGATATAAAAACGAGGGCACAGCGAGACAAAAGGCACAGAATGAGATGAACAGGATGAAAGGAAGAAATGCGGAAAAGGGGAGAGGGTGGGTGACATCCTCCTCCATACAACAAATACAAGCATGCTAAAAAGAGGGAGCGAGAGAGGAAAAATGAGTGAGCGGGAAAGCATGCAAGAGTGCAGAAGAGAGCAGAGAGAGTGATAGGAGCAGGCAGTGAGGCAGAGCGGTGCAGGAGAGGGAGGGAGTGTGTGAGAGTGTGTGAGAGTGAGAGAGGAGGGGTGGGGAAGGGAGGGGAGGGGTGAGCAAACACGCTCTGCACGTGATTCAATCTGTTCACATGGACTTGTATTACGCTGTTATAAATACTTAACGTGAGGCGGTGCACGCTGGGAAAGAAAAAAATCCCTCCCCTTTTAGCCGGAATGAATTTGAAATACGGGCAACGATCTGGCGGCAGTGCCGAAAAAACACCACATGTATAAAATAAAACTGAATCCAGCAGCTAAGATGAAGACACCATGAGATCAGTCCTGAGAGAGAGGGAGAGAGAGAGACAGAGAGAGCACAGCTCTGAAGCTGTCATCTGCTGTCCCAGTGCCTGGATTACATAATGATGGAGAGGCCTGCTCTGCTCTGCTCTCCTGCACAGGCATGAATCAAGCATGGGATGTGTCCTAAATATAACCCACCCACACACACCCCGGTGTGTGTAGGCCAGCTGCAACCCTACTCATTACTACTTGGCATTATTTGCACAAGACGTCAGGCTGATTAGGGCCGTGTGCAGCAGGCAGTCATGGATGAGGAGGTACAGCTGGAATCTCTGCACTGACACGCAGGAGAGTGTGTGGAGCAGCTGAGGCAGGCTGCAGGAAGGGCTCAAGCTGCAGGATGGGGCTGTATATGGCAGAGAGACGCTGTGTACAGTTATACTGTGCAGCTGCTCTGCCAGGCCTCGCATTGTACGGGGAAACGTGTGGGACATAAACATCTAACCAGTGCAAACGTAAAGGCTGATGAGACGATGAGGGTTCACAGATGTTGAAAAGAAAAGCAAAACAATGCATATATATCTGTGTGTGTGTGGTTATGTGACACCGAGAGGAAGGGAGAGATTCATTTAGCTTTTGCAAAAATGACATTTATCTGCACCGAGGTTGCTTTTAAAATACAGCACTGCCGAATGAGTGGAATCAAATTATCAATGAGGGAGCGCAGAAAGGAGAATATCAGGTTATTGATTCGCCGTGTACAGAAATACATCTGTGAACATGATGCTTTCACTAGGCTTGGCTGGGTTTGGTCTGAGAGGTATGACTGTAGTGAAGCAGGGTATGTTGGAGTGGTAGGACACAGCATGGAATGGCACGTAGTGATAGATAGATAGATAGATAGATAGATAGATAGATAGATAGATAGATAGATAGATAGATAGATAGATAGATAGATAGATAGATAGATAGATAGATAGATAGATAGATAGATAGATAGATAGATAGATAGATAGATAGATAGATAGATAGATAGATAGATAGAAAGATAGATGTACACTACAGTACAGTCTGGTTTGGTATCATACATGAAACTGTGCAGTTACAGCCCGTCATAGTCCCCCAACCCCCAACCCCACCCCCTCCCACTACACACACACTACACACACACACAAACGAGGGGAGCGTATTTCAGCGGCTTCATCGGCTGCATAAAGCCAGGGACAGACCTCAGAGAACCGCCGCCCCCTGTGTCTGTTGGAAGCGAAAGGAGATGCGGCTCCTCTGCGTGTTTCTACCACGTCCAGTGAAGGTGGCTGCAGCACAGCATGGTGGGGTGGGAGGGGATGGGGTCGGGGGGTGGTGGGATACTATGAGAGCAGCAGCCGTGACCCGGGGCCAGGACCCGCAGCCTCAGACACGGAGATAGAAAGAGACGCTGGACAGCTCTCCAGCAGCACCCTGGACAGCGCTCCATCTCGGCCAGCCCTCCTCCCCGGACGCACGGCTACACACCCCACGCATACGCACGCGCGTGCGCGCGCACACTCACACTCACACACACACACCTGGCTGCTGCGGCTCCAGCCCCTTCTACCCAAACATCTCCTCAGTAGCTGCTCCTACCTCGTCATCCCCATCCCGGGGCCTCCGACTCCCATTCCTCCTCCGGCGGCGGCTCCGTTCACCGGTTTCATGTGGGGTCCTGTCCCCGCTCCTGGCGCGGCTCCTCCGGCCATCACCGAGCCCATCATCCCCCCGGCGGGCCCCGGCTCCCCGGGCTGCCCGCCACCCTCCATGCTCGCTTCGTTCCCCATGTCGGTCTCGGCTCAGGAGACGGAGGGAGGGAGGGATGGAGGCAGGCGGAGAGAGGTGTCAGCTCGACCCGCTGCTGCTGCGTTTGCGTCGCTCCGCTGTCCCGCTGCTGCTGTCAATACCCCCCCAAAATAATGAATGAATGGAGAAAATGGGGAGAGAAAACTGCGGGAGCGAACTCAGCGTTGCTCCTCCATCACCGCCATCATCGTCATCATCATCATCATCCTCCTCCTCCTCAGCCTCAGCACCAAGCGGGCTGTCTCCTGACGTGGGACGGGAGCGCGCAACGCGGCCTCGCCGCTGCTCAGGGAGCGAGAGAGAAAGAGAGAGAGAGAGAGAGAGAGAGAGAGAGAGAGAGAGAGAGAGAGAGAGAGAGAGAGAGAGAGAGAGAGAGAGATTAGATTAGATTGGAGCAGTTCCGAGCTAAATGAGCCCTGGGGGCACCGTGGATGGCAGCAGACTTTGGAAACAACCAACAATGCGGAGGAGGAAGGCAAAAAGAGAGCATTGTGACTTCGAGTCAGCGGCCATCATGACCACTACTCTGCACTGTTCAGCAGTTCTCAGCAGCACTACTATGTCCCTTTTTATTCACCTACAGAACTATACACTCATACTGAAATGAGCTGGCTGATTTTAAGCCCAGTACAGCCAAATTAAAGGACCAGTCAGACAACAAAAATCAGGTCAGACGACAAAATTGGTGTACGCTATGTGAGCAGAATTATCTATTTCAATTTTCAATTTCTACGATTCATAAATTATCAATTGCATTAATGAAGTGAAAATGAATGCATGCTTGTAGTAATGATGTCCCAAAAACACGGACATGAGAGGCTTCACCGTCTATCATCAACTATCTCTGTGATCAAAAGATCGGAGTGGAAGTGCAGGTGTGCGCAGCTCCGGCCACGGGGACGCGCTCTCTGGCCACAGTTTCTGCAGCTGAGCAGATGGAGGCGGGGGGTGGGCACGCAGTGCGTGCGCGTCCGCGTGGTGCTGTCTTAAAGAGCTAGAGAAGTAACATTCACACATGGAGGCGTCAGGATGGCAGGATCGACTGCACCGGTGCATCCGTGTCTGTTAACGCATCTGCTGATCGCCCCCACATTGACCATTCCCTGGGTCTAACTCGTGCTTCTCGTTTAAGGCACCACAAAAACGACCAAGTAGTAATGTAATAATGGTGGGTCATACAGCAGCGCAGTGCTTACGACTGTTGTTGCACAGGAAGTAGGACGTCCTGGCCATTTCTGTGTCTGTGTTCAGTTTGCATGTGCTGTGCTCGTTTGCGTGTGGGCTTTCTCTTGGTTTATGCCCATAGTCCAAAGAGATGCACTATGGTTGGGTAGAGACTCTTAATAGTTTGTGTGTGTGTGTGTGTGTGTGTGTGTGTGTGTGTGTGTGTGAGAGAGAGAGAGAGAGAGAGAAAGAGAGAGAGAGAGAGAGAGAGAGAGAGAGAGAGAATGGTGTGTTTGTTTCCAATGGCAACCTCTCTAGTATTCCCTGACTTTTATAGTTGTTTCTGGTTGTTGCTGTTGTTGTTATTCCTCTCCATTAACCACCACCTTACCATGTTGGATCAGTTTGATTGCCCTAATGTACCATGCCTGGAGGTTTGCAGGGGCCTGGCCTGGGGAAGGGGTGAGTCAATGAGAATTTGAAGACCATGCCCTCACCCATGTAGTCATGCTCAGCCAAGGATTGGGATACTGATCCATCCCACCATGTACATGGAGACTCACTTGGGTCTGGCCTTTGACTGCTGACTTTGGTCCAGTGCTATGCAGATAGGTCAGCAGTCAAAGGCCAGACCCAAGTGGCCCAATCTTCAACATAACAAAGTGGTAGCTATGCTAAGTCGTAGTTAGGACCTGGGATGTTTTTGCAAGGGGTTGAGAGGTACCAGCAAGATATCAAGTCACCTCAAAGTATAGCTCTGGCTCTGAAAGTAGCCTTCTCGACAAGTGCTGAACCTTTTACTGAGCAGAAGTTGCAGTGGGTGAGGGCAGGTGTGGGTTTACGCTTTGCTTCAGGCATAAAAATATGTGGCAAGAAAATATGTGTGTGTTTGCACTTATGTACAATAGCAGCTCAGAGTGCCACTGTTTTTGGCGTTCCACAAGTTGGATGGCACCCATATTGAGGACCCCACTGTTCCACTGGGATGGTTCATGGAGCAGAGTTCCATGACATTATGAGTTTTATTCTACTTTTGTGAACTCTTAAATTTCCCAGGTTTTGTGAGATGGACAGGCACATGCATGCATGCATGCACAAACAGACACACAGACATACAAGACACACCCACAAGCACACACACACACACACACACACACACACACACACACACGTCCTGGGTCCCTTCAACAAGCAACACGGGAACCTTTGCCCAGGAAAGTCTCTCTTCTGCGGGAACAGCACCTCTGTTGACAGTTCATTGTTGACAGTTCTGTTGACAGAAAATTGCAATGTTTGTCAATAACACTGAACTTTTCCCATAGCTTAGATATAAAATACTTTTTGAGGCTTTGCTGCTCAAAAGGCCTTGCTTCTCTCTATGTGTTAACACTTACGTGCAATAGCAGCTCAGAGTGCCACTGTTTTTGGAGCCCTAAGAGTAGGTGATGTATGGCACGTATATTGCAATATGTTCTCATGACTGATTTGTATGGAAAAATATGAAAACTAGTGCACCAAATTTCATGGATTGTTATACAAATTTCCAGTGGTACCAGTGCACATGCACACATTACGCTCCATACTCGGAAACGAGATTGGTACCCCGCATAAATAAAACTTAAAGAGAGGATTGTATAAAGCAAAGGATTCCAGTCGAAATTGTTCATTCAAAATAGTTTTTAGTTGATACATCTTACTGTGTCTTATTCTTATTCCACTAGCAATTTTGCGGCAAGATAGATGTGATAGCACCTTCCTAGAGCAACTTCCCCAAGGGTCTATGGAGGCGGGGCTCAGAGGGGTCCCCCGTGGGGTCTGCAGATAGAGTTTCAGGCTATCTTGTCTATTTTTGCGACCGTGGCGAGCCATCAAAAGTGGGAAAATGGTGAATGTTCAAGGCCCCACTCTTGGCTCATGGCTCCGATGAGAACCAAACCAACACCAGGCCCTCCCTTCAACATACTAAAATTTCAAATTCACAGCACCTTTAGAAAGAGATCTGCTCTAGTCTTATGGTCTTCTGAACCAGGCCCTTAAACGTTATTTTTTTTAATATCCCCTCAACACTTTGAGCTAAGAGGCTAGAATTGTATTATGTTCATCAGGGGTTTCAGTCCTCTACTACCTCTGGAAGTGTCTGAGGTGGCCACGAAAAATTGAATGACAACTGCCAAACAGGCCAAGGGTGACATGGCAGGGTGACCCAGGTTGTATACTGAGGACCCCATTACTCTACTTGCATAGTTCTGGGAGCAGAGTTTGGTTTGAATTGCCAGAACCAAATCAAGCCTGTTTCAAGTTAGGATTGGTTCATGGTTTTTTGGAAAGAATTTCCAGGCACAGTCAAGTGGCCTCAGGATTCCATCTCTGCTTTTTGAAGATGATGTGGTCCTACTAGGCTCATCGAACACTTACCTCCACCTCACTATGGGATGGGTTGCAGTAGAGTGTGAAGCAGTTGAGATGAGAATCTCAGGTGATGGTTCTCAGCCAGGAAAGAGGGGGCGGATGGGAGGGGGCAGATATTTTCCAATAGTGAAGCAGTTCAAGTCTCTAGTGGTCTTGTTCCTGAATGGATAAAAATGGAGCAGGATTGTGGAGAGAAGGATTGTGCCAGTCTGCACTATGTTGTGTCTACTGAACGTTTCCATGCTCTCCCAGCATCCGTGTGGGTGTTCTCCAGGTACCCTGTGGTGGACTGGCAACATGTCCAGGGTGCATTACCTGCCTTCATAGAAAAAGCCCAGGATGTGGAAGTTTTTTAATCATGTGCCACCAGTGCTGAAATACTACACAAGCAACATGGGAGCACAAAGTGTTTTTGTCAGGTACTGTATGTTTCTTCATATCTATTATTTTGGTCTCATTTACTTGTTCTGCATAATCAAAACTTTTTGAAATCCCCAAGCTATTATTAGTCATACTATGAAACACATTTTTCCACAGAGGTAACTTGTGTGGATCAAAACATGGCCTAGAATGAAATTGTGTTCAGCCAAAATCAAAGGCCAAGACACTTGCTTTCCCTGAGGCCTCCTGACTGTCTGATCTCTGCCTCATGGTATGTGACTTTCAAATAGCACATGAAGCAACTATATTGGGCAATTCAAGCAACTGGAATCGAGAAGGAACAAAACTGGATAAACCAATGAAACTAATGAAAGCAGTCAACAGTATTATCTGTGCTAAAATGGTTTTATGGCTGGGGACACTGGGGACAAAGCAGCTGAGATGGATGGATGGAGGGATGGATGGATGGATAGTGAACATAGTGAGCAACATAGCCTACACAGTTTAGAGACAGGGACAGTTCCTGAAAGCATAAGTGACGTAAATGCTCGCTTTGCAACACCCCAAATAATAATTACAGCAAAGGCAGCCAGATAAGAGGATCCAACCAGCATCCCCCACCCTTAGCCTTTGGGAAAAAGTCCACTCAGTTCCAATGCCAAGAGCCTCCCTCTGAGGCCAGACTTTATAGAGATGAATAAACCCTGCCAGCTAACTTCAGTGCTGCATGTAAACTGTGCAGTATTTCTCCCGGCGTAGAGGAGAAAGACAAAGTGGTGCTGCAGCAGCCAAAGATAGAGAGAAAAAAGTTATTCTCCTCCAAACTCTTAAAGCTTTCAGATTTCAAGATCGAAGACTTGCAATTTATTTGTCCTCAAAGACAAGGCTTTTTGTTAGCTCAGGGCTAAAAGTGTTCATGACTTTGTTTCAACAACATCAAGTGTTATTAACATTAACAACTTTTTAAGGTTTCACCAGGATTAGCAAAATGGCACTGAACAAAAGCCATTAATTAAGTAGATGGATGGTTTGAAAGACTGGTAAAGGGGGCCATCTGTGTGAAAAATATGGACATTGTACCTTAGCAGAGAAGGACATCTATGACATCACTTTTCCCCTAACCAACAGTTTTCAGAGAGAGAGAGAATTAACAAGTGGGGTTAATCACCATTGCTCTTGGCACTATTGAGATCTTTGGAAGCACCCTTGGATGAGAAATGAACCCCTGACTCCCACTTGTCTGAGTCTCCACCTTTAAATTACAATTTAAGAGACAGTCTAGCAATGCTGAGTTCAATTGTGATTTAACATGAGTATTAAAAAAGTGCACCTACAAAGTCCAACTTTGCTTGGCTCAGTCAGGTGACTGTATGGTGTTTTATTACCCCAATAACAAGTGAAAAAGGTTAGGGTTAGGGTAAACATGAGCAAAGGAGCACCAGTGTCTTTGTTATGTGTGTAATATTTGTAAAATATTAAAAGCACAGTCATGCAGTTGGATAGCAGGATGCTGATTCTGCTGCCGATGGATAGCAGAGTGCTGAAGTTTCGCACCATTTTTCATTTTCAGGCTGGTGCTGTAGGAATAAGATCTGTTGAGGATGACCAGCACCTTGTACAGTACTACACTCATCTGTCCTCTCAAAGTGGAATATTTCCACTGTGCAAATTACAGACATACATAGATATTTTTTTACAATAACGTAAGGTACAGTCATAATGAAATGGATGCCAGAGCACCAAAGGACACCAAAACATTGATCTAACCATCCATGGTCATCCATGGTCAACCTTCCATTCATATTTGTGTAGTTACTTATTTACACATCTGGCAAACACCCTGCACCACTAATGTCAATTTGGAGTTGCATTTGGTGCTTGGCTTGGGCTTTTTGACAAAAACATCAACTTACAAAGCTATGAATGGCATGAACCAGAAAGGTGACAGCAAATCAAAGGTGTTAATTAGCCTGTGCAAGTTGGAGGGAGCAGGGAACCACGCAGGCGAGCTATGGCGTTGACTACATGTCACAAATGGCAATGACAAATTCAGAAGAAGTCAGTGATGTCATCCACACATTTCAACTTGAGATGGTCAGACAGCGATACAACCTTGAGCATACATATCTTGGACATTATTTCTGGGAAACTGTGTTGCTGTAAGCATCTGAATGAAAGCATACCATACCAACCATTGCAAAAAAAAGATGTACCAAAAGATTGACTTCTTCGAAGGAAAACGTCGGCAATGAGCATTGTCAATGGACATTGTCAATTTCACGAGTTAAAGATTGTAATGCTGCTGAAATGGTTGGTGAGAACGTGAGATCCAGCATCATCCAGTCCAGGAAGTTTAGCTCAGGACCCAGCAACATCGGTTTCAAAACACAGTCAGACTGACTCATTGACGCTACTCTGGGGAGGAATACTTAGGGAGATTAAAATGAACAATGTGCCAGCACACCACTTCACTCCAAGCAACAAGCCAAGGCAGGGAAACCCCATTGGTCGGCTGCAAGTGGTTGATTAAATGACTGATAGGAGAGGTTAGACCTCAATCAGCACTTTCACTGGCCAAGTTTAGAAGCAGAAATAGGAGACTCTCACTTATGCACGCCACTCTTTTGACCTCAGCTCTCAGCCACTAATCGCGCTTTTAACTTCTCATTGCCCAGTGTCCCATGTATACATTTTCTTAAAGATTCTGATGTTTCGTTTGGAACATTTGACTGCCCCCTAAAGCCATTGGATTTTGTTCTTTTGTTCATGGCAAAATTATACGATTATCAGGTCAGTACGATAAAAATCATGAAACAGGAGCAGCTGCTAAGACAAAGGGGAAAATAATTGACTGAGGTTAAGAAATTATCAAGATGCAATGGAAAGTAAGAGGACGTTGGAATGGAAAGTTAGACACTGCATTCTGGACATTACAGACCTCAGTTTCATTGTCTTGTATGTGAAACTGATGCAAACACATGCAAAGTAAACATGAATGTGTTGTGCATTTGAAAGATGTCACTCACTGAGATCACCTTCCAGATCTTGAGGAAGAATGGTCACTGTCCTCCCTGTCACTGCTGGCATATGTGGATTCAGAGGATGTTTACCTCTCACACACACTACATGCTGAGTTGGAAAATGAAACTATCAAACAGCACTGCATTCAGAGTGCCTCAGATCAGGAATAATAGAAAAGGCTTCTGGTTGTTTTTCCTTCTCCTCTCTTTCCCCATCAATAGAGAAATGGATCAAAGCTTTTATACCAAATGTGATTTCTCCTCCATTTCATAAGTGCAGAGAGCAAAATGCAATTATTTACCACAATAATGAATTATCTTACACCACAGGGAGCATGAAGAGAAGCTGTTCACAGTTTTCTGTCTCCTTTTATTTTTTTTGCTTTTTTCTCCATAGCTTTTTGCCCTGTGGAGGGCATGCAGAAAGAATCAAACAGCCCTTTCTCTCCTGACTCAAAATGTTAATGCATAACAAAAGAAACAATTAAATGAATAATCTATTGAACTTAAAGCTAAAGACTTTGTATTTCTGCCTTACGTTTCTGAAGCCATCGCTTCATGTTCTCTCGGACTACACCTCACAGATGGACTGAACCACCTTTTTAATCCTCTGGACGGAGAGTTAATTACCGTAATGTGTGTGACGGGAAAGATCAGCCCTCGTCAGCACTCTGTTGGGCAGTGTGCTCTGCAGCAGAGCGCGGTGAAGTCTGGGCGGATGACAGTGAGGAAAAGGTTGGAATTATGAGGCTCATTGTCACTGAACCTGATTAATGAATATTGGTTTGAAACTGCATGGTCACCTGATTTTTACAAATGGGGTACATTATTTGGCACTGGGTAGATTTTGGCACAGGGTGAGAGAAAATTGAGTCAAAAAATTATTAATCACAATGGATTATTGCAGATGTATGTACACAGACTTCAATCCTGGCATGAATTTTATGTCGGCTCGAGGCTGCAGTTGTGCACAAAGTTAGGCAGAGTGATTTTACTCTGAGCTGTAAACCAGCATAACTCGAAACTCAGAAGAACAGATGTTTGAGTGGCAATGAAAAATGACTCTTGTTCATGGAGGGAGACAGGGTGTGGAGCAAACGGCACAAGCACTGAGTCGCACACTGAAGCACACTGATGTGCAAGCCCAGACAGCCTGGAGAGAGAATGGAAAAGGTGAAAATGACAGAAAGGACAGCCACTGTGCTAAATACCAGGATTGCAACCTGCAGCTTCATCTTTAGCTTAACAGAAACATGCAGCATGGGACCGTTCAGAGTGGCAGAGCATCTCGTGATTTATAGCAACAATACAGTCTGTAAAATAGATTTTAGCATAAAGATGACGATGGAGATTTTAAAGTGCTTGGTGGTGTTAAAAAGGGCAGAGCCATTATAAGAAACCTGAGGTTTCATCATCGTCTATTTTTTGTATTAGATTCGACATAAGGCCTCTCAACAAGACTCTGTTTTTACATAAAGCAGCATATGGCAGAGCTGATAAGTGAGCACCCACTGTTGACACGCTGTTTCCTCTGTCTTCAACCAATCTCTCTCTCTCTCTCTCTCTCTCTCTCTCTCTCTCTCTCTCTCTCTCTCAACCCGAATCAGCACACTCAGTGCTGGCAAATCAGACTAAAAATATTCAGCTTTCCTTTTCCATTTTTTAAAAACTTTTCCAGGACCCTTGACATCAAATTCAGAACTACTGAGCCGTCCATTGTGGGTATGTCCCCTGAGCACAGATTTAAAGAAAATGTGTATGATCAGCTAAGAAAGTGAAGGGAGGCCATGATGGCCTCACCAGCTCCACACTAACAGTCCTGGTAATATGTTGCTGCTGAGTTCTTACTAGCGTCTTCAAACATGTACAGCAGATCAGTTTATTATATTGTCTCTGGCGCCATCTAATGCACATACAAGGCAAACACAAGTGAAATTTAAGTCTGGTTGTTAGGGTGGTTAAATGTTTAAATGATTGTTGTTGTGATCATGATTTAACTAATCCCAATAAGCGCTGTTTTTTATACATTATACATTTCATACATTTAAGAGGAACAGAGGTAGTTCAATAAATCCATGTAAATCTGCTGGTAATTCCCTTCGAATTGCAAATTTGATTTATTGGGGGATTAAAATAAGTTGGAATCAGTTGAAAAAAATAAAGCTGTGCACAAATAGTTGCGAATAAACATGTGTTTTGGCACACGTCTTTGTGTAGGGATGAATTCTCTCAAAGTCTCACGCACACCACACATTTAGAAAAAGCTGCTATACGACCTGATGAAAATCCCTCAGACACATAGTAGTAGTAACACCACGGTGAGAGATATTTGCTTCCCTGAGTCTTTACCAATGCTCAAATGTAATTTTCCTCTGATATCCAACCAACACAAGCTCCTCACTTTCTAGCACCAGTAGCTTATTGATAAACTGGAGGGTTTGTCACCACAATACTGGTGGTGGTGGTGTTTGTGTGGTGAGCCTTGGATCAGAGGGTCAGTAGTTTGATGTCAAAGTACCCTTGGCCAAGATACTGAACAGCACACTGCCCCAGTGCTGTATCATCAGTGTATGAATGTGTGTGAACAGACGGACAGTGTCTGCGCCACAACCCAATATGTAGATAGGAGGGAGTGGATGAATCAGAATCACATTTATTGCCAGGTGATTATACAATAAAAAAACAAGGAATTTGGGTTGCACATAATATACTTAATATACTGCGTTATACACGTTTGTGCAAATGTGCATGCGGGGCATTGAGCAACCCATCATTATGTCAGATCTTGGAGGGGCAATGAATGGGAGGCCGTGAGTGTGTATGTGCATATGGGTGCTGAGTGTGTGTGGAGATAGGGAGGCGATGCTGGGTGTGTGCTGGAAGAGGTGAGGAGGTGGGGGTTGGGGGCAGAGTAGGTGATGGTCCTTGATTATGGATCCAGAATCTCAATCAGTTGATATGCTGCTGCCCTCTCTTGTCCCTCAAAGAGGCTGCACTATACCATGTGCCAGAAGCTCTGGGCTGCTAGCTGATGATTAGAGTACTTTCCAAACAGATGCAGGGGCTGAGAACTGCTGTCTCAACGTACCACCATTTAACTACCCCCACCACCTTACTAAACCTGGTCTTTGACTCTCTGTTAATGACATTGTCCCTGCACTTGAACAACCTCTTCCTTTTTCCAGCTCTGCAGGTTCATAGATAAATGAGGGGTTGTCATTATTGTAACTTAACCTGGTCCATGTTGGTAGACAGTTATTATCACAAAAGGTGTCGTATGAGGTGGCAGTCTCTGTATACTTTCCTGAACTATTATTGTTGTAGTTCTAAACACAACCCAGTCGGGGGACTCCAAGCACGCTTGTAGATCTCAGCTTCACTGCGCCATTACTTTATTGTCCTGGCTACTAGCTTGCGGCTTCTGCCTTTATGAGTCGATCAGAAGAATCATGATGTGACCAATCACTGACATTGTGACTGATAGAGAAGCCTGGGAAACGGTATATACCAATGGCTGTATTTGCCAATAGCGTTACAGTGATCCAATGTCCTCTCACCCCTAGTCCACCATTTGAGAGACTGTTTATTGGGAGTTCCTGAGTGACATTAGCTTTCTTAAAGTCAGACAGGGGGACAACCAAGGAGTCTGGGTTGTTCCGTTCAGCACTTGAATGTAATGTGTCATGAGGTGCTATATGTGAACCAGCGCATTTACCACTTACAACACACTGCTGCAGTATGAGACATGTGACAGATTTTAATTTTTTTCTGTACACGTGTGTGTGCACTTACCAGGATAATCTGTTAACCTCTTTGTCTCACTTGAAGTTTATACCGTGTCTGGCACCAAGCAACACTTATTTCAAGTCCATCAATTTATAAAATAATCAATAATAACACGGGCGTCGGTGCAGAAAAGGTATTTACCTAACCCTCCTCGTTGCTCAAGTTGCATAATCTGGTTATGCAAAGCAATGTGGTGATTTGGCCAATAGGGGGCGCCATATGCGCGAGGTACAGAGTGGCTGCAGCCCAAGTCAGTGTGAGGAGGTTAACTACAATGTCTGTGGACTCACGAAGCCAGACAGAATGCTGATTGCTGGTTTCACATCGTATTGATTATCTCTGATTATGAAGTAGAATACCAAGAGCAGAACTCATAGGTGGTAACATGAAGTTTGGAGCAATCTTGAGACACGCCATGAGCATTGAAAGCATACAGCTCTCAGACGCAGACAGACAGCAATGGAGAACACCTCTGCATGGTGCATCAAGAGTCCGTGGCTACATACATCTCGGGCCCAGTGGTCGACAGTCACAAGTAGAAGCTAGAGTTAGTGGACAGGTTTCCACTTATGTTCATCGAATTATCAAAGCAAAACCTCACGAGTCTTACAACATGTCAGGAAGACGTCACCATTCAGTGCCACAGTGAACAACCCCAGTGGCAAAGGCAGGTAATTTGACTTGAAGATGATATTAGACTGGACCAGTGGTTGGTTGATGATTCACAGCAGATGCGTTGCGCAGGGTGCGTTGCTCTTTATCTAAACCCCACTGTGTGTATTTTTAACTTGCACTTGAAAATGGAAAAACTGCACACATCTATGGGCAGGTTTAAGCAGTTCACTGGTGGGTATAAAATACAGTGCTAGTGGAGAACAATCACCATTTTACTTAATTTTTCCTGTGCAAAAAAAGGTATATTGTTTTACTCCAGTTGGGTCATGTGGTCAACAAAGAAGCATGTCATGAAAGTAAGATTTAGGAGAGAGCTCAGGTGTATGTGACAATGGCCGTCCATGTAGCTGTGCCAGGAAGCCTGATGCCACAGCTGTGGAACCACTTCATTTGCTCTGTTTCCACTGTTTGTCCCAGCTGTTTGTGGAGCCAGGCTGCTTCTTCCCCGATTACATTATCAAACAGCCTGTGGGAGTAGCTACGCTAATATGGGAGTTGGGGAACCCAGAATCGTATGCACATGCGCTCTAGACCAGCGCTTAGAGTGACTGCCCTGTGCTCAGGGTCTTCTGTCACATCAGGTTTCTAATATATGAAGTTAAACAAGCACAGAGAGAGACTCATCCCATACTCCGTCAAACATTACACTTGTGCGTTTTCATCTGATATTAAGGACATTAACCTACATTTACTGATGTCTAGTTTGATATTACTCACTGGATATTTTCAAAGCTAAAAATTCAAATTTTGTCTTCACACAGAGACCTTCTGTTGTCTGGCCTTTATATGCTGTATTTGACTTGTCATTATGCATTCAGTGAGCCATTTTTTCAACTTTTTATGGATGGACGAATGGATGAATGATAGATAGATAGATAGATAGATAGATAGATAGATAGATAGATAGATAGATAGATAGATAGATAGATAGATAGATAGATAGATAGATAGATAGATAGATAGATAGATAGATAGATAGATAGATAGATAGATAGATAGATAGATAGATAGATAGATAGATAATATCAATATCCCATCAATATCCAAATGTTGATCCGTGTGGATAGTAGGTGAAGCTGAGATGCATTAGGCAGTGAAGCTGCTCTCTCAGTTACCTTCTGACACTTTGGATGCTCATGCACTACCGGAACTTTCGTAGTGTGTGTGTGTGCATGCTTGTGTGTGTGCATGCGTGTGTGGACCCGCCTCTCTCAGCAGGAAACAGATGAATGGGTGCAGGCGGCCGAGCCTGCCCTGCATATCATTAGTAGCTGACTGAATAAAAGCTTTTTGGCCGGAGGGACTCGGCGCTGAATCGGGGACGGAAGGTGAGAGCTAGCCAGCGGCTTTTGTGTCCGTTTGAACATGTTTGCATTTCCGCGGAGTGGTTAGCGCATGTTTGCATGTGGCCGGAGCGGAGCTCCAGTTCAGTTGGGCTGCAGACAATAGAGGAGCACGCTGCACTTGCGCTGCTCCGCTCGCTTCCTGCCGTCTGCGGGGCTGTGGAGCCTCCTTCTTCCGTGTTATGAAAGCGGCTAGAGCCACGCTGCTGCCCGGCACAGCCAGCCACCGGCAGGGCCGGGACCTGCCGGGACCCGCCGGCTGCGAGGCGGAGGTCCGGAGCGGTGGTCCGGAGCGGTGCCGGGGGAACCCGGTTTGTGGTCGCCTGACCCCGCAGCCCGTCCGTGCACCGGGGAACAGCACACACACGAAGTGCTCAATAACAAGAGTTAAACAAATGCCAGCCTAAATGTCTGTGCAGCGTGCGTTTACACAACCGGGCATGTGAGTTGTGGTGCAGTTTGCCTCGGATCATGCCAAGTTGCTTCCATGGAAGTGAGTGTGTGGGGGACCGGGCTCAGGGCTGTTACAGGACAGCCCCACTCAGGGCCACAGTCTGCCCTCAGCATACAGACAGGGCTGGGGGAGGGTGCTGTCTGACCCCACAGCCTAGCTACTATGAACCTAACAGCTATGAGACCCAGGCGCGTCCAAACTACTCCACAAAGGGCTGTGTAGCTGCAGGTTTTTGTTCCAACCAACCAGCAGCACACCTGACCTGACCCATTTAATCAAACGATCTCAATCTTGAGACAGTTCATTGGTCAAGCCATGTGCTCTTGATTCATGGCCTTTTGAGGAATAGTTTGGACATGTCCTGGTGTAAGTGGTCACTCGAAATGACTGGCTGGTGTCTTCGTACATGGATGCCGCTGACTCAGCTTACATGACTTGAGGTGTTGAGCTACCAGGTCCCTCTGTGGCCCAATGAGATTTGAACATTATGTGCAACACAACGCAAGAGCTCCCTGGGAGCTGGAATGAAGGCAGCCTAACCTTAGATATAGTCTCTTTTAACTGCACGTTTAACATCACCAGTTCAACAAACTGTGTTTAAGCCTGTGTGCGCTGACCTCCTTGGAGGGACATTAGAAGCCGTTTCAAAACCAGTCCAGGAAAGCCATTTTAAGTCTAACAATGCTGCTGCAGCTCAGCACCTTGCATTCACCTTTTACAGGGCCGTTGCCATTAGTGCAGGGAAGGCACAGGTGTGACTAATTCAATTGATTACGGCTGCCTTCCCTTTATGTACGCTGTACATGTACCACAGCTTTTGTATAGCGCTCACTTGATCACTGTCATGGCTTTCGTAATGTGATTGGTTTCAGATATGCCGTACGTGGTATCTTAAAAAACAGATTATCAGATGGGAAAAATCAGGAAAATTGCAGTATACTTTAAATGGAACATCCCATCTCTCCTCCTTATCCGTGCCCTTCAGTGCACCTCCCCCCTTTTCCTGAATATCTCCTTACAACCTCCATAATATGCAGAAGAACAGCACAATCCTGAGAACTGAAGAACTGAGAAAAGCGGTAAAAGTGACATCTTCTAATAAATAACAGCATTCCTGTGAGTTGAGGTCGCTCTGAGTGTTTACACGAATGCTTTCTGTCTGAATGTGTGCCAAAGATGGCAGCTTTAGATTGTAGCCCTGTACAACTGCTTGCAGCAATCAGAACAAAATGTTTGTCCCTGTGACACCCTGTAGCCGCAGCTACCACGGAGATGGCGCAAAGCATTTTGACAGAGGATTGTGGGTGTTTTTTTTAATCAGATCAGGGTGAAGGCCAGGTAGGTTCACAGATTGTTGTGGTCTAGGTGAGGCAGTAGAGGTAAGGGGTAGAATTGAGGGCAGCAGCCACTGGCCCACCCTACTCTACAGTGAAGAGGAATCATTGTGAAAATAAACATCAGTCAAGCTTTAAATGGCACCTTATAACAACTAGGGTTGGCCAAAGTGCTGTACAGCATTGGAATAGATTAAATCTAGTGTAAAAGTAGGATGTACTAGTAAGTGTACATTTTTTTTCATGAGATGGTCTTTGATTTGTCAGTGGTACAGTATATCAAATATAGTATAATATAGTCATTTTGGCTCCAACTCACATCCTGTACTGAGCTAAAGGATTCATAACAGGAAGGCTGCATTCTAATAGTCTGGTTTTCGGGCTTTTAAGTCTGCCTATGCTGTCAGTGTTGATTCAGAGGCTTTGTTCTGTTAATCTGACCTTGGATTGGGTATCCAGCAAACCGACCCAGCCAGACGCAACCTTAGCTGATAGAAGCCTCTCACTTTCTCTTTTTATAACTGCCCATTCTTTCAGTCAACCTTCGGGACAAAAATATGTCGGGCAAGCTGTAGAAGTCCGTCGTCATTGTGAACCGCGCTTCTTCCACGAAAGTCCGTGTGAGGAATCGAGAACGGCCTCATTGTAGATTTAGATTTATTTATTTCAAAACAACAGAATTGGAAGTGCGGTGATACAATGTAAAAAGTTAATAAAAAGGATCAAGAAGAAAAAAATCTGATAAAAGTAATAATAGGTAGGTAATAAAAAAAAAAAGGAGTTCAAAAAATTGCTGCAATTTGCTTTTCCACCACTCAGGAGCCATGCCGTGGCGTCACTGTATGAACAGGTGCGTCACAAGCTTCCTAAACACTGGCCCCAATTTAGAAACAACATAAGTGAAAACATAAAGGAGACATCTTTAAAAAATTAAATATTACGTAAGTTGAAATGACTGTCAACGGCATCACTGTGCATTAAGTGCTTTCAAACGCCAAAATGCAGACTTTTCCTTGGCTACCCATTCCTGCTATGGCTGAGTGTCTTTGTTGGGCCCAATAGTCTTTGTCAACTTTTTGAGTCTGTTGCTGATCTGCAATAATACCAGCATGGTCCATGAATCTCCGTCGAGGCTGATCTGTATCTATACCGATTCCTAAAATGTTATCTGTATGTATTGCCTTGGGTTACTCAAGTAATGTAATACATTCAAGATACTTCTGGATTACTTTTAGCTTGCTTACTGAATTTAGTCAGCACCTTTGAGAACAGTCTTATTACGGTGAAAAATGTATGCATGTACACAAATGTAGTACATTTTGTCCTGCAACTGACACTATTTAAAGAAAAACGGCATCCTAGTGTCAACAGTCTTCAATTTCCTTTACCTTTTATTAATTTCCAGAAATCATGGAAGTTAAAGTGCAAAATGCCTGTTTTAACATGCAAAAACATGCTGCATTGAGAGCAATACAGGGTGCGATTGTGCACTTTACGAACTCACAGCGGACACATTATGCATGGTCAAAAGGTGACTCAAAAGGCCAGTGGTCATCTCAGAAATTTAAACTGTCAAATGTGTACGGGCTATTTACAAATCGCCTGTAGTTGCACTTCCAAGTGTTGCACTTCCAAGTGCAGCTTCATATCTACTTTACATGCCTGTATATGCATGCTGTGTCGGTAGTTGTGAGGGCAATATGTGCACGAGGTGTTCTTTTTTTTTTAACCATGTCAGACTACACGATCACAGTGGCTTAAAATCATAGTGAGTTGTAGGCTGGAGACTGGTCACGCTACGCGACTCCCCCAACTGACATTCACTTTGACTACCGATGCTCTGTGCCTCCTGGGTTGTTAGGGAGGGTGTGTGTGTGTGTGTGTGTGTGTGTGTGTGTGTGTGTGTGTGTGTGTGTGTGTGTGTGTGTGTGTGTGTGTGTGTGTCAGTGTGTCAGTCATGGCTGTAGAAGTTCTCTGTGTGATGTTAACAGACTTTTATGCAGACACAAACAAGAACAATAACGTTGTCTGGTCCTGTGTCCGGTGAGGAGGAAGACTGGCCACATCGTTAACTTTCTGCGTGTGAGTGGAGCAGGAGAGAAGTGGCACACTCCGCAGTGGAAGGGGGAAATGATGCAGAGCTGTATTAAGCGATACATGTACTCTGCTCTACATTTAGATTGGTAAAGAACAGTATTGATATAGCCTCGCTTCATCACATTGATCACCGTCCCGACAAGTGTCTCTCTTCCTTGGCTCGCTGTGCCTTCATTCATTCCATTGGTCCAGTAAAGTAATTATTAATTAATTATTATTATTTTTTTAGAAAGCACATTCAGAATACACTCATTTGAACTGTATCTATAATGGAATAAAGTTACTTGTATTTTAAATACACAACAGCATTATATGTAATCCATTACTCCCCAACCCTGCACGCCAAGGAGACAGTTTGTCTTCTCGCTGCTGTCTTGTTTTTCAAAAATGTCCCTCTGTGTGCTCTTGTTCTCACTGATCTCAATAATCCTATCTCCAGCCTTTGATGTAACTGTACCTTCCCGCCGCCATGGCATTGCTGGGCTTTCTTCCATCACGCTGCCACTGTCCTACTAATCTACTGATCTACAATTGGTCAATGATTTGAATAGTTGGCATCTAATTTAATGATCTATTATCGGCAGTTGATTCAGCCCGCTAGCTCAATAGCTGCGTCCTGGAGTGAAGCCATGACTCGGTGAAAAAAGGTTGAAAGGCGCCCCTATGACATGTATAGACACAGCCATGTCGGATACTGAATTGGAGAGCAGCCCCTGTGTGAATGTGAGAGCCCATCAATCTAGCCACAACGTCAGTCCGTGGGCCTCATCGTAGTGAGGCTTTCCTAACATTTGATCGCAAATGTCTTCATTTGAACATCGACGACGGTTGTCAACCTCCATTTTGACATAAACCCTCAATTCCAACCGTTATGCTCTCGAACGTGAAACAAAAGCGTCAAAATTGTTTGAAGGTGGATTTTCTCTCAACTCAGTGGGCCCAGTCGAGCTATCCGTCATCGATTCTGGTGCCATCATTTTCAAAGTGTGATCTCTGGTATGTCTGTGGCACTCTTCTCTTCATCCTCACAGCACTCCTTCAATTTGTTCCTGCTGCCCAGCTCAGCGGGCGTCTGAGCACGGGAACAGAGTGCCGAGTACAGCTCTGAAGGATGGATGGAGGGTGGGTGGAGCATGGGGAATGCGAGGGCTGGAGAAGGCTGGCCACTGCTGGCCTGTTCCACAGCTCTGCACATTAATAGTATATGAATGTCAGACAAGATTTCATTCGTCTTCAGCAGCGGAGGAACTGTATGTACACAGCCTGGGTGTCAGTCAGACAAAGGTTTCAGCATGCATAGCAAGGAGTGACTGAGTGAATGAACTATTCGGTTCTCACATTTCAACCAAGTAAGCTGCTCTGCTGAATCATTCTGCTTGCTGCGTTTAGTTTGACTTGACACAGGAAGTGAGACCAGCACTTGTTCAGGGTTGCCAGTGGAAGCAAGTGGTGCAGTTACCGGTTTGCCCCTCCATGCCTTGCTTTCAAATAGCTGTTGTCGCAACTGTTTGTAGCGATGTCTGAAAGTAAGAAATATAAGTTCATCTGCTGAATTTTTGTCCCACAAGGATCATAGCTGCACCAACACATTTAAGTGCACCAGGTTGAGTAGATTATGAACCTCACATGAACATTTAATGGGAAAGTTAGATTTGGTCACAATATTAAACCCGTGAGTAAGGAAATAAAAGGATGATGTCTGTCTCTGTCGCTATTTTGCTGAGATCCAAAAAGCAGTTTAGATCAATGATCCTAACTTCACTGATATTGAAATGCTGTGGCAGAGTCTGCTTGATCTGCGGCTTGTTTGTTAAACAGCAAGGATGTGAGAGACTGAACCGCTGCCTTTCAAGGAAAGGTGGATGTGAGGTTAGATTTAGCAGCAGTTTTACCCTCCCTCCTAGGACCAGACTGCTGACCCACTGATGCAGATCGGGGGGAGGAATGGATGTAGGTCAACGGAGGCTCTGACCTCCACTGTTTCTCGTGTTGTAGTAGCTTGTAAGTGGACAGACCGATGTGTCTCTGAACTACTATTCTTAAGTCCAAACCCAATAGGTGAACATCTTTGATAAGATATTTGGGCTGGGTTGTGGCTGTTGGATCGAGGCATAAAGGAAAATATACATGAATGGGCCACAGTTGGTGTGACAACATTCAAATCTGCCGGCTGTTGTTGGTTTTCCTCAGCAGCTGTGAGAGTTTTCTGCTTGCTGGAAGCCGTTTGTAGCTTTGTAGCAAATCTACACAGATGAATAGTGCACCTCCTGGCTGTGTCCGTGTTATCTGAAGTAAATGGCATGATGAGGACGTGATTGCCTGTTTTGCATCCAGAGCGTTTCCTCTACTGGAAAGACTCTAACAAGCTAGTGTTGTGGAAAAGTAGCTCCCCTCAGGGCCTCATCCTGGGGGAATATGTAAACCTTTACTGATTTAACATCTTCCCTCCCAATCCATGCTCACTCATAAGTCTTCTCCCAAAGTTGGGGATTTTATTGATGGTCGCAAGTCTGTTTGGACTCGCCAGTTTTTAATGCCGTCTGTTCAAAGAGGGACTGGGCTTTCATGTATCGCTTTGCTCATGAGATCGTGCCATCTCAAAGACCAAGCTAGCTAGAAAGCTTTTATTGTGGACTTTTTTTCTTTTCCCTGTACTGCTGGGGTGAGTGGTGGATGTCCAAGGCAGTGAGATGAATAGATATTAGGGTGAAAGTCTTTCTACTCTGCTTGAGGCCCTCAAACTCACTCTGGGATTCCTAGATCATATACACATTCGGCGGTGTGTAAACTTCATTCAGGTCTACCTCTCACTGATTCGTTGTTTTCCGTCTCTGCCGTTGTCTTCTTGTTGTGATGTGTTTATGCCGGCGCTTACATCATGGCCTTTTTTTAATGGCTGGTTGTAACTCTCTTTCTGAAGCTTAGGCAACAGGTGTTTTCAGATCATTTACGTTTGGCTTTCTAAATGTGTCATGACTGTTCAGCAATTGTGCCCCTTTTAAATTTGCATTTTCAGTTACTGTGTGTGTGTGTGTGTGTGTGTGTGTGTGTGTGTGTGTGTGTGTGTGTGTGTGTGTGTGTGTGTGTGTGTGTGTGTGTGTGTGTGTGTGTGTGTGTGTGTGTGTGTGTGTGTGTGTGTGTGTGTGTGTGTGTGTGTGTGTGTGTGTGTGTGTGTGTGTGTGTGTGTGTGTGTGTGTGTGTGTGTGTGTGTGTGTGTGTGTGTGTGTGTGTGTGTGTGTGTGTGTGTGTGTGTGTGTGTGTGTGTGTGTGAGTGAGTGAGAGTGTAGTCACTGTTGACCAGTATCCATGGGGACTAGGGTTGCAAAGGAGTGGAAAATTTCCATTTCCACTTACTAGTAAATAAGTAAAAAGTAGTCTTGAAAGTAGTCGTGAGAATCAATGTCTCAGGAGCGGTTAAGTGGGCCCACAGGGACCAGTACCTTTTTAATTCAGCATGAGGCACCCCCTGGTCATGACACTATTCTGAATGAATGAACATTTTATTCACACACTCGTAAAGTTTACCATGTGTGAAAGGCACATAAGTGAAGCTTGAATGCAAGTAATGAACTTCAATGCACTTTTGGGGGAAACAAATTTTAAATCTTGATCTTTGTTTAAGCAACATGATGCAGACTCAGCTGGATTCCTTAATCACGTGTCAGCACAGCACCATCAATCATTAGGCCTACCGCATTGCCATTAAGACATTTCTGAATATCCAAATCCAGAAATGTGGAAAAGGTTTGGAAAGAGTTTTGATGAATTGATTTATTTATTTATTGGGGTAAATATTTATGATGGTGTTTAAGTTTAACTTTTAAGTCGTGGAGATATTGAAGTGAAACAGTCTTGTTTCTTCCGTTAGCTTGCCAGTTTTCTGCTAGCTAGCCAGACTGCTAATGGCTGCGTTTCCCAAATTCAGTCGTTGTTTAGGAGCTATGAAGGCTCCAAAAAAGGGTTTAAGCTAAGAAGGGGCACTAAGATACAAGTTTTTCCCAGAACTGCCTTCTCAGTAGAACCTTAAGATCCCACCAAAGAAGCTTCTTAAGGAGCCTTAGCAGAGGCTGGTGCTGAAGCTAACTTAATCAATGTAGGGCAAATCAATCACTGTGCACAGTGCGCTGTGTGTCCCCACACACAGGTGCAATCAGGGTAAAGTTGGTCCTTTGAATGACAGCCTGGTCTGATAGCACAGATCTGGGAAACTTGGCCAGTGTCATTTAGAAGTGATGCATCAGAAATGTTTCTATGTTTTTTTTTTTAGTGACAAAATTAATTATGCCTGCATACATGACAAGGTGACTCGGTTAACATAAATTCCCCCAAATTCCTGTTAATTTCCCAAATTAACCCTTACCTTGGAAGTTTCTCCAGTTTTACACCCCTAATTGGGACACCTTGTTCTCGTCTGTCATCTTGTTGATGTCCTCATCCCGGTGTTGTCTCTTCATTAAACCACTTTCTATGTGTTGCACATTACCATGCTGTCTGAAATGAGCTCAAAGGACTTGGTGTCTTGCTTTAAACCACATAATGCGTGGTTTGAGGGTCCCACAGAAAGGAGGCCTGTTAGTTGAATGAAGTTGACCTTTAGTTGTATACAGCAAAAAAAAACATGCACAAAAGTGTGTGTTTTTGCTCCTCAAATTAGATACAGTGAACTGCGGATGGCTGTGTCTTGTCCATGGATCTGAAGGTAAGTGGTTCGAGTTCTCTTTAGCCTACAAATCTAATTCTCCTTGAGCAAGATACAGACCTTGAAAACTGCCCCTAATGCTGTGACATCATTAAATGGTCAGAAATCCTGGTTCATCAGAGGGACCTTGTGAGGCAGCATCTGTCCCACAGTGCATGGAGGTGAATGAATGAATGGAATGTGTCCTGTAAAACTTTGAGGGGTTATGAATACTAGAACAGCACTACGTGAGAACCAGTCTACTTACCGTTTACTACAAGTATATGCCATTCGTAAGTATGTCAGTTTCTTTATATTTTCAACTAGCAGCACAAATGTTGTACAATGTTTTAAAATGAAATCCTCTAAATCCTAAATCCTCTAATCTGGACTAAGAAACATTAAAAGTAAAACATTTTTTTGATCATGACAACCTTAGCCACATTCTCCTCCACACGATACAAGGTCGTCAAAGTTCTCAGTCAATCCACTCTCAATACATTTACACAAAGATCTCAGGGTTCAAGATGCAGATACCCAAAAATGAAACTAAGGATAAATGTAGCAGAGGTACAACCAAACGCTTTTCACCCGTGCAACAATTTCAAGTGTGAAATTGTAATTGAAATGATTCTTTTTTTTTTTTTTTTTTTTAGGGGATTAGCAGTAACGTTGACATAACTCAATCTAGTGTGCACCATATTTTTGATGAGCAATAATGGAATTCCCTTGTCCGTGTTTAGTCTGAGGGAGAAAGTGATATTTGGCGTAGGCTAGTGGGAAACTTTACAGGCCGTCCAACATGATTTTAAAAAAAGCATCTGTGATCATTTCTAATAGTATAAGGAAACGAGGTTGGAAAAAATCAGATAAACCATGTTATTGCTGAGCCCCTGTCATTTTAATACATTAGAGAGCACAACTGTCTATAGATGTTTCACAGACCAAAATGGATTATCGACCAACCACTGATTATTTCTGTTATTGATTTTTTTTTTTTTTTTTTTTTTTTTTTAAGCACAATTTTAACCACACACTTAGGTTTTTCCATGTCGGCAATAAAGTGATGTAAACCAATGACTCTTTTTTTTTTTTTTTTTTTTTTTTCACGGATCCCACCAATTAACTCTCGTCAGCAAGCAAAATAGAGAGCCTGCTGTTGTGGTCACCATTAGAATAGGTGAAGCGAAGGAGACCCCACCCACGTCCCCTCATGAACCAGAAACGACCCCAGTGAACCCGCAGAGGCCCCACTGATTGGCCGGGGAGCGGCCAGCCGCGTCCAATGGGAGATCATCCTGACACAGTAAGCTCCCGGCCCTCGAACTCCCAGCACCTCGTCCAGTCCCGTTCCACCACATGGACTCGGGAGTATTGATTGAACGTACGAGCCTAAGCTTTCCTCGTGAGTTTCTCATCAGGTGTGGTAAAGGCATCGGGAAAAAAAAAAAAAAATTCTGTTTTCACTGAGGTTGCCAGTAATTCAGTGAATTTGGGAGATATCGGCGCATTTAGTCTCTGGTTTATAAAAGCTATGCAACATGTGGCCTGGTTATTGCTGGTTGCGTTTTCCTTCTCTTTATCCTATTTTAAGACGTTGCAGGCCGAGGGACACTCGGGATGGCCTGGAATTACACACAAGACTCTGTTGTGAGTGGCCTAGGGATTTACCTGTTTGAAAATACCCTCTGGTGGGAGTTAGTGTGGCCTCGCTGATTTGGGTCACTGAATTGTCCGTGTGTGACCTCTAGGTCAAAGTATTAAACACAGGCTAATCCTGAATAAACTTGTACATGTCAGAGTTATTTCTAGGTTCAAGGTCCAGACTTAGATCGTGCCCAAATTAGAGTGTGCAAGCTGGAGGTGTTAGAGGAATGCGCTGCTAGTCGGATCTGTTTATCTTAAATTAAGATTAAGACACTGGCTGTTTTAGTGTGTGCCGTTAATTATGTTGTAAAAAAAACACGTATACCATATCCAGGAAACAAGGAATCTCCACGCTCTACATGGCTGTTTTTAAAGGTTAAAATTATAGAGATTATATGGCGTTTTCCAACTCGGTCAATACCAACATAGATAGTACCACTAATGCACTGAATAGGTTTCAGGATGTTTTGAATACGTTTTGTTTTCATAGTAGTAATGCAGCTAAATGCATACTGACGATAAGTGGCCATTGACAAATGCTTTGACAAAGCTAAAAATGGACATTAACTGCGTAATGCATGTGAATTCCTTGTCTTTGGAATGACTAAGAGGCAATCGTCAACAGAGTGATCTTTGCTTCCGACGTAGTATTTAGTGGGACAGGTGCACTGTAGCAGTAGTGTGTAGCATAGGATTTGCAGTACTGATGACCTCTCACAGTGATTAGCAGTCTTCCTAATCACAAAGGTCAGTCAAGGCCTTTTTGGAGACAAAAGTTCTGCAGGTACCCCGTCGCACGGAGTTGCCAGCCCCAGTGTCCTCCCGCCAACGTTCTTCAAAGCTCCAGTGTGGTTTGAGCGCAGCGGGTCCGTGTGTCTGCCAATGAATACACTGAAATAGTTTGAGCGCGAGTCTGATAATGTATCGAGAAATATTCCCTTATTAGTGAGAGCTTCTCCACAAAGTAAACATGGAAAAAGTCCGAATGTCAGAAATCCTTACAAATTACAAAGCCTTACAAACCGAATGGAAAGCACAAAGCATGAACTGAACCAGAATTGAGACAGTCTTAAACCTTTTTAAATACCCCTGAAACCAGCTACAGTGTACACACTGGATGATGCTTTGCACATGTGTGTGTGATGTTGCCGTTGTTTGAAAGCAGCCCGACTTGGTGGGTTAACCACCCCCCCACCCCCCTCTTTCTCCTCCCCACCACCAACATCAGCAGTATTGTGTAATTCTGTTACACAAGCGAGGGGATGTGATGCAGATCTTCTAAGTCTGTAAGCTATCGCAATATAAAAGGGAGGTGTTATACAATATCCATTTCTCGAGCTATAAACTGCAGCAATGGCTGGTTTCCATCATGCTTGCATGCAGCCTTAATTGGGGCGTTGTCACAGTCAGCGGACATCAGTTCGTGGTCTGTGAGCGCGTTGACGGATCACGCAGATATGATGGTAAAATGGTAAAGGAAAATCAACCACTTGGACCCACCTTCAGATGACTCCTTGGACACTTTTTTTTATTTATTGGTACACCTTATACTTCCACTGTACCGGATTTTCTACCAGTCGCACTAATTTACACCTGCAGAGTGTGGAGATATTCATCTGCGTTTGACTACGGTTGAATATGAAGGGGAGGAACCCAAAGGAGACTTCTTTTAATCAAATTGCGAAAAGAAACTGCCATTTGGAGTACTTCGTAGTCCATCTTTATGAGCTCATTTTGGAAATTGCCCCGCACGCCGACGCCGTTTTGACAGTCGATCTCAGATTTGTTTGAACCTGAGCATATCGAGTCGAATAGGAAAGTCTGACTCCACGCAGTCAACGTTAATTTCCTTGTTTCTCCCCCCCCCCCCCCACCCCCCACCCCCACCCCCCGTGTTAAAATCTGCCCTGAGCTCCTGCGGGCTTCATAATGAGAACCCAGTACACACCGTTCACCAGCACTGCTGACGTCTAAACCTGTGTACGTACGTACGCGTGCGTGCGTGTGTTCGCTCCAACCAGAGATGAGTAAAGCAACGTGGTGTTCAGAAGGAGAAGTGGGGGGCAAAAGGGGTGTGTGCGCGCGCGTGCACTCCCCTGCGCATCTTGGCATAAGTCTCGTCTAACTCTTCATCGAGTAAGCTGAACAGTGGCATTATTAGCCAGATCTTATGTAAGGCAGCTTACGCAAGCAGCGGTCTTCTCCCTGCCCTCCTCCTTTATCATTTGTTTTATTTCTTTTTTTTTTTTTTGCCTTGCTCTCTCTCCCCCACCCCCCACCCTCCCAGGGGATTTCAAGAGTAATTACATGGTGCCTGTGGATGCGTATGTGCAGTAGAGAGTCTCTGGTATTTTGTCCATTAAAACCCACACTGTGAAACACTTGTACTGTTGTATGTCGGCACACGGGGTGCTTCTGGGAGCCGGGGGCCGCTCTCCGTCCCCCGGTCTAGTTCAATCGAGCAGTTCAGTAATGCCACAACTGGCATTCCTGAAATAATAAGATGGATCGTCTCCGCACCTCTGCTTGGCACTACGAAGGCATTCTGACCTGCACTGAAGGCCTGAGCTGCTGGACGGGACAGTTTTTGGATTTTGGGAGGAGGCCCACGTATGTGCTGTGCTGCCATATGGGTCCAGGCTGCAGTGTTGCCCTGTTTTATCGCCAGACAAATTTAGGTTAAACCACCCCGCCACCCCCCCCGGTCATGGAGGTATTTTTTTAGGACACCAGACAGATCAGTCGGTTCCCCCTCCGTCCCTCTCTCCCTCTCCACACCCCCGCCTCTTTTGTCTATCCCCCCGTTCATCCCTTGTCCCATACATTTGTATTTCCTCCCACGTGGTTTTTTCAAATTTTACCCTCATCAGCTTTGCGTTTCCATATTCACTGACCTGAAATCACTGTCTGTCTGCCTGGGCCGGCCTGCGGCGATGCTGAGCTCCTCTGCACAGCACTGGCTGAATAAGATGTGCCTGGAGCGCCTCTCTGGCCCACTGTGCGAGTTATGTAAGGCTGGACGGCACAGGGGGTAAAACACATATGCCTCCCCCGCCTTTTATTAAGAATTTAACTTTCTGTAGGCAGGTCTGTCCAAGCGAGTCTGATTTCAGTCCTGTTTTTCAGCCGGGCTTACTGTAAAAGTAAAAACGGGGGGGGTTTAATAATACAGAACTTAGAATTGGATCCTCCACTACCCGATGATGCCCCAGTCTACCTCAGGAAAGTCGTTGACTGGCTTCATACAGTGAAAGGTTTGCATGACTTCATTATATCCCAATATGTTTGTATACTTACACATGATGTGGTCATTCTGAGGGCTAAATCAATGCAATCTAAAGAAAGCTGGGCTGAGCTCTTACCCATCGCTGCGTGCATTGGACTGCATTGGTCCTTTGACAAATATTTACCTTGAATGTCATCCAGGTCCAGCTAAAGGTCGAGCCAGGTAAGAAGAGACATGAAAACCGGGCGAAGCAGACAGACACATGGAATCAATGCGGAGCAGCTCGGAGAGGCAAACATATATTTTAGGTTGCGTAACGGCTGTTTCACAGCCCGACACGAGCAGAACAGTTTGGCCTACCTCTCCCCCCGCTATATTAAGTTACATAAAGCTTGATGGCTAGGAAAGCTTTGCATGGATGTGGCTTCCAAGTTATATCTGCGGGAGTTTCCTGTGACCTACATTTTTGTGTGTGTGTGTGTGATCGCGTTGCTTTAAGGGAATGGTTTCATTTTTTTGTTATCACCCGATACAAGATCGTACACCCTGCTCTGCAACAGCTACCACCCTTTTAAAGGAGCGATCATAAGAGGACATTACTGCTACGCTTATATGTTTTCGGCACTGTGACCTCATGATAGTTTTCCACCACTGTATTGAGAGCCTTTGGTTCCAGGTGGCAGCCGTGGGTTTATTGCTAATGTGAAACGGGCATAGTCTGTCCTTTGAGAATGGCCTGTGTGCCAGACAATGTGCAACACCGCATCAGACGGGTGTCCTGTCGAGGGTGTTTGACCTGCCTTTACCTCCCGTGCGCTGGGAAAGGCTTGAGGTCGACCCCCGTGACACTGTTTATGTACAAAGACGCATTGATTGCGCGGATGGAGAATTGCTGTCTGGACGTGGCATCCCGCGGTCCTCCTGTTCACATCCGTTTTCACGAAAGCCGAGTGAGCAGAGGGACGGCTGGCTCGCCCCGAGCTCTCTGCGAGCTGGTTTTCAGGCCGACCCGTCCGCCGAGTCTGGCCCGGGCGGATTTACGATGCATGTACAAGACAAGGCCGGATCAATAAGGGAGCCTGGCCGGGGCCGCCCGTTGTGTAATCCACTGTGTAATGTTATGCAAGGTGAGCTGGCAGGTGATCGCCGCCAAACTATGCTGTGCTACTACTGTGCGTCTGGACTCCTCTGAGGGGGAGTGTGCCTTAGTCATAGCGTTTCTAAGCCAAGCAAGACAACTAAGGTGAAAGGCATTGTTCATTGAGCGTGCCGTTTTGTTTTTTCTCTCTCTCTCTCTCTCTCCAAATCTTTGCGGCTGTCGAGGTTTCCTCGCCGTCGCCGTGCGCAAGCCCCCGCCTTCCGAAAAATCCCGAGAAACGGGACCCTGATGTCGCTGCCTGAGAGAGAGATGCGGCTCTAAAAGCGTGGCAGAAACTCTTGAGAGCTCTTCACCCCCCCCCCCCCCTCTTACCGCGCCGCTGCCTCTGCGGTGCATCTCCCTCGTCCCATCTGCTCCGCCGCTCTCCCTTTCATCTGCAGGTCATGATCGCTGTCTCCCGCTCACTCGCCCTCGTGAAGGGCCCTTTTGAAAGGCTCCCGTCGCATCTTTTAGTGCATTCAGAACCCCCGAAGGTGAATCATGCCTCGGCTGTGATGCACTGCGCTCTGTGGGGAACATATAAACACATGGACAGACATCTATATATCTATCTAGCTATCTATCCATCTTACAGAATGTTGAAATTATCTCCAGGTGTATCGAAGTGCCTTGCCCGTTCATGCAGCTTCGTCTTTTGCAGCACAGCTGTTTCGATGCAGGTAGCAGTGTGCGTGTCGCAACAGTTGAGCGTTACCTCACCGTGATCATTACTTTTTCTCTCTCCCCCCCCAGCCCGTGATCCCCGAAGACTTGGGTGTCATCCAAAGCGTTATCTCGTCTGTCCGGGCCGGGCCAGTCATGCCGAGGTAGCGACGGGTCAGGATGTCGGACGAAGAGGAGGAGCAGCCGCACTGGAGGAAGCGGGAGAGAGAGATCTGCTACATCACCGACGAGGAGGAGGAGGAGGAGGACGACCGGGACAACGACGGCGACGACGAGGACGAGGGGATACCCGGTGAGTCCAGACGTCCTCCGTTTCGGAGGCGCGGCGACCGGTCCGACGAACCCTGCGCGCGCGGGGGCCCCCGCCAAACATTCCTGGAGCGGGCCCTCGGCTCGGGCCGTCGCGGAAAGTCGACACGCCACCAAGCACGACATGCTGCCGAACATACTGCGCGCAGACTTGTTCGCGTTGGACGAGAGGGAACGGGGGAAAAATACAGCATGCTCGAACCCACTCAGTCCCACAGAGTGGGACAGCGCGGACGGACGGGCCTCGGAGTAAGTGGGGGAGTCCGTGCGCGCGGCCCGCGGCGTCGACTGCAGCGAGGCTCTGAGGACGAGGGGGAGCTGGCGGCTCCGTTGTCCCACATGTGCAGCCAGACAAACGGTGCACATCAGC
The DNA here is from genome assembly GCA_029224185.1 of Karalla daura. NCBI lineage: Eukaryota > Metazoa > Chordata > Actinopteri > Chaetodontiformes > Leiognathidae > Karalla > Karalla daura. The sequence goes on along the minus strand of CM055193.1, from coordinate 23,968,436 downwards.
CTTTGGCCCCCCCTGTCCTCCCAAAGGAGACAAGCTCCTCTAAACTCTCGACGACTCCTCCGCCTCCTCCTTCTGTTGTTGCCAGTGTCTGTTACATAATCCAGTGAATCATCTATTAGTTGTATTAGATGCTATGTGTGTGTGTGTGCGTGTGTGAGGGGGTGGATTTCTGGCCTTGTGTGTTTTTGTTTTTTTTTTGCACGAGGTAAGATTTAAATCTCAACTCGGATAACTTATATGGAGCCCGTCTTTGGATGTCTTTGACCTCATTATGGAGGGAGAGGAGCCCGCGGCTTTAAATATTCACGTTTTTTTGCGGTTTGAAACGAGAGATGGGTGTTGGGTGGGGGGGTGGGGGGGGTGTTGAATAACTTACCAACTCATGGATCGCAGTGTGTCGCCCAGCCTGGGCGTTTCTTTCAGCTGATCAGCGCCAAACTAGAAACGAGGCTGTCGAGGGTTGAAGATTGTCCTTGAACTTAAAATCTTCTGCCTCCTTTTTTTTTTTTTTTTTCTTTCTTTCTTTAGAATTGGTGCTTTCACTTGTTCTCTCACGGGCGTCGGCTTTGGCTGCTTTCGTCGAGACCTTGATTTAAACCTGGCTCTTGTCTTTTCACCTTTTTTCCTCGATCTGCCTGATCTTGGTTTTGTTTCAATGAACGCGGAGTTGTGTCTCGCGACGGCGGTTGTGCAAATGAGGACGCTCGTCGGTGCGACTGGCTGGGTGATGAAAGCCCGCCGCGACGTCTGAATACCCACCCAGCTTCTGTTGTCTTCGCCCTCCCTCGACGCCTCTTTTCATGTCGCCTGTCTTTTTTTTACTCTTAAAAAACAAAAGCCCATCAGCGTCTGGACAGTTCACGTACTCGCTATTTTAAGAGCCAGTGGTTAAAATTGCATCTCTGCTCAGCCCAGATGAAGCTGTGTGATGTCTGGCGTGAGGCACTAAGAAGTGGACTAAAAAGTGACATTACATTTGCACCGGGGCTGTTCGATAGATCTTTAAAACAAAAGTCTGGGTTGGACCCTGCGCGCGGTCTCATTTCAAAATGACAATTCTGTGTTTTTATTTCACCAGCTGCGGTGCGTTTAGTGTCGCAAATGGAGTCAGGAAATCACTCTGACAGTTTCTCCAGCGTCGCGCAGCGCCACTGTCCACACATCTAAAGGGAAGAAATCGAAAATCCTGCAGCGGCTGCCCAGCTGTCATGCCGCCGATTTTCTAGAGAGCGCTCTGCTTTGACCGACCGTACGATTTCCAGCTCCCGCACTTCTCCGTTTATTCCCGCCTCTGACTCTCTGACGCGAGAGCTTGAGCAGCGGCCGGAGGCAGGACGGGGTCGACCTTTTCAGCCTGTAGGGCTGCGTACTCCGCCCCAATGGGACTGAGGCTTGATAGCCCGGGTCTGCAGACTGCATGGTGGTCGGAGGCGCATAACCTTTGAACACACACACACACACACACTTCACGCCACTTACACTACACGTCACTTTGTCGGAGGAACTGGGCATTGCATTGATTTGCCGCATAGCCCAGCCCTAACCCACGATGTAACCGTCACCCAGCCGTTCAGCTCGATGATTTCCATTAAGGGGTTCAGCACGGGTTTCTCGTTCAGTTCCTGGGGCTTCTGCAAAAGTGCAACAGCATACATCCACTCGTACACAGACACACTCTGGTCCTTTCTTCTCTGTGTACATTTTGTCCTCATTTCAGTAGTAGTACATTTTGCTGCCATATATCCTTGGTGCGTTTCTCTGGGCTCTTAGAAAGGGAGCGGGAGAGGGAGGGAGGGAGGCCTTAATCATCTTGCTCACTTGCTCACACAGGCTTTCAAAACATTTTTATCACAACAAGCACGACATGTTCCATAAATGGCGGAGCGAAGTAGCAGAGGGAGCAGCGGTGGCAGAAGTGGGTTTGGGGCTGTGGGGTTGCTAGTGAGCTTCCTTTCTGGACACGTTAAAGTGGATTAGGATATGTAGACAGTTGGTGTTCATTAAAAAAAAAAAAAAAAAGCATTGAGAAATGAATACACTCTATGCAGTTGCAAGTTAGACCTCCAAGTCAGACCTCCATCCAGCCACATTCACCAGGCCACCAGGTCCCCTCCTCAGCAGACAAAATGTGTGTTTTTATGTTATTTAATTTTTTTTACTTCTGAGATGTTGGAAGGTGCTGAACCTCCTGGTCTGCTGGAGAAGAAAACACATTTGCATCTTCATCTCCCTGACTTGTGACATCATCACCCCTGCTGTTTCCTGCGTCTGTCCCTCAGTTGCCATAACAACCATCTCCAGGACGCCAGCCCCCTCACTTGTGACAGGTTCCTCCTCCAGGTTTAACATCCCCTTTGCCTGCTCCCCCCAGTAGCTTGCCTGCCACTGATTTGCCCTCATCCCTTACCTTGTTTTTTCTACAGATCAGGGTTTTTTCCTCTTGCACATATTCTTTTATGCCTGTCCGCACTTCAGTTGATCTTGGTTTAGATGTAAATAAATACAGACAGCGCACATACAACATTATGTGTTTTAGCACCTAGTGACTTGGGTAGAACAGGAGAAAACATAATAAAGTGGCATTTTTATGTGACATCGCATATAGTAAACATAATAATGGAAGCATGGATTGAGGACTCAGAAAATATGCAAAATTAAGCAAGAAAAAGTATAAGTGTTATATTCTGTATCATTTCCCCACACTTGTTTTGATTGAACTGAAGCAGGTCACAGCTATTCCTGTCGACCCAAGTTGATCACCTGGTCTGCTGGTGTCAGGCGCTGTAACTGTGGAGAGATTTGGGGTTGTCATGGCGATCGCTGGCATCCCTTTCAACGCCTCTACATGCCTAACACATGCGTGTGGAGAATGAGGCATTTTTGTGCTATCTGCAGATGGTTTTAGAAACCGTGCGTCATGAGTGATGTATTTCCAAGAATTGGTGAAGTGTTGGTCTCCCAACCGGGCTTGTGCTTCTACAGCACTGAAACACGTGTCATTGTTTTTGTTTTGTTACCCATGTTGCTCCAGTGGAAGATGAGCAGCACTTGGCTGAGATGGACGCTCGCTCTGGGGGATGTTTTTCCGCAGTAAAACACGAGACGGATATCGAGGAAGTGTTCGCGTTGTGTGGTCTGCGTTGATGTAAAAGGTTTTCGGTCTCTATAACGTCACCAAAAGATCAGTGCACAGCAATGAGACTGCCGTCTCACGGAAGCCACCAAGTGTTGGATGCAGGAATCATAAAGTCTGTCAGAAAATCGCTTCTTAATCATTGTTATAAAAAGTAATCGGCCTTAAGCTGTTGGAAAGCACAAGCAGACCCAGAAAAATGCAGGGAAAACACACACACACACACACACACACACACACACACACACACACACACACACACACACACTCACCTACCCTAGAAAAGCACCCTGTGTGTGCAAGGAGAGAAGCAAGGCCATTTGTCAAAAAGTGACATTGAGAAATGAACTCGGGGAGGTGGGACCAGTCTCCTGAAATAAAATCATCCTCCTCAGCAACACAGTGCTGCTGGGATGTCTGTTCTGGGTCGTGTATATATATGTGTGTGTGTGTGTGTGTGTGTGTGTGTGTGTGTGTGTGTGTGTCTGTGTGAACAGATTGAGGGGAGTGTGGCACTTGTTATTGGCTTTCTGCAGCTCAGATGAGGCTGTCATGAGGTTTAGTCACATCTTTCATGAGACACACGGATATATGTGTACAAACACACACGCGCACACGTACACACACAGCAGCTCCAGAGAGCAGCAGAGTAATAGTCTGTTAATTAGCCTGTTGCTCCCCTGCCTGTGTGGAGGTGTTGGGAGGCAGAGTACACTCACACACTTTTGAGATCAGACCAAAGAAAAACAAGTAAACATGTTTCCTCCCACGAATGTTACAGGCACCTGGTGGTTTAACCAGCGACAAGATGGCATCTCAGAGCCGAGCTTTCCCTTTAACGGCCAGTTGTTTGTGTTGCATTTTCCACATCCAGCATCCAACGGAGGCCGTCTTTGGACAGGGAATAAACAGCCTTTGAACAAAGTGCAGGGGCATCATAGCCCCTCGGAGCCTCTGTCTGCTATGTTTTATTCATGGATGCAAAATTCATGCAATCACGCATGTAAAGGAGGTCACTGCTCACAGGGAGGGGCTCACAGTCGATTTCAGTCCACTCTGATGCCCTCCTCGCCATTTCTGTGCCTTGCTCTGCCACATACATTTGACACATGCGCAACGCTCTCACCACCTTTTGACCGAATGACCTCCATCGGGAATCGCAGTCGGCGCCGAACCTCAGAACAAGCAGCAAGACGGCGAGGTCATAGCAAAGTTGAGTCAAAAAGTTCTCGACACCGTTGGATCACAGTATCACGGCCATAGGAAGTCAGTGCTCGGGGAGAGTGCTCGAGCGCAGAGGTCTAACACAAGTGAATCCCAGTGCATCTCGTTTAGCCATTATGAATGTCAGATCTATTTTAATACTCACCCAGCACCTGCGGGTCTCGACTCGGATCCAACGCTTAAATTTGCCAAATTTGATTAATTATGGATCTGACACAGTGAAGTAGCAGCTGTAGCCTGATAAATGTGTCAAACCACGTTATTAATGAGGCGTATGATGGCGCTCCTTCTTAAAGGCTCAGATCATTGATGTAGTATGAATAAGAGTTGAGGGATCTGATGGAGCACAGTCAACTGGCTCTCAAGAACACGGTGGTGTTACCGATAGTGCTTCATCATTAAGCCACCAACAGACCATGTCACATCCAAACCATCAGTAGATTATCATATAAAACCTTGGAGTGTGAAGTAGCAGCAAACCAGACAAAATGATATCTGGATTTTTTTTTTTAACTTAAATTAGGAAATGATCAAGAGAATCACCAGATCAAACGGTCTTTGGTCTTGTACTGATACTGTTTTGTGGCACAAAACCACTATTTCTTCGATCTTCTACCTCCTTCGGTGTTTGCGTGTGCATGTGTGTGTGCGCGTGGCCTGATTTAAGGGTTGCACAGAATGAAGTGTAGGAGGTGATACTGCAACACCAGCTGGTCTACATACTGGCTGTGTGGGTGGGTGGGTGTGGGATGGGTGGGGGTGGGGGGGTATAACCTTTTTCACACGGGTCCAGCTGGTCAGCCGTGCTCATGTAATTGACACATTTCTCGGTTCTGAGATGGTGACTGGCCACGCTTAGCATCCCTGTTGGGCTCTGCGGTGTCTGTGAGCAGTATTCACTATGGACCCATGGCAAAGACTTCAAGGGTTGAGGTTGAAAGTTTGAAGGTTTCTACAGAGTTTCTTCACGCAGCAGTGATAGGACCACTGGAATCTGTCAATGAGTGTCAGCTTTGACAATCTGATATGTCCGGACTCGACAGTGGGTGGTTTAACGCGACAAATGATACTAAATTACTTGTTTGGTTTGGTTATATCAGCTCAACTGACCTTTGGCAAAACCCCATCCTCCAGCAGGCATTAACTAATCATACATCTTACCAAACAGGGTCCAAGTTGCAGATCTCCTCTGATAAGCCAAATGGTGAAGCAATGCATATGGCATATGTAAGTTGGCAATAGTTACCCCAAGAGTTTCTTTCCTTTCCCAAAGCCGGGACACTCCATCTGCGTTAACAAGCTTGCCGGACAACAGTACCTGGGGGGGGGGGGGTCAATTGCTTTTCAGCTGCGTTTCCCAAACTTTTTTGTCTGTGCACCCCCTTCCATGCCCCAATCAGGTTGTCACAACCCCCATTTTCCCACATCTTCGAAAAACACAACAGGCTCTCTTAAAAAGGCAGCATGTTTAATCATGCTCAAATGAGAGCACACATTTTGAATAGCCTGCATACATTGACTTCCGCCAGGATGGGTGGGTGGCGTTTGCAGAATAACTCCGTAACGCGTGACCATATCGTTCTGAAATTTTCACAGTATGCACACCATGACTCAAGCTGATTCTTTTCTAATGATCTGTGGTAGAATATGAATGAACGGGCAATACGTGATCTTATTTTGAAATGGGAAGTAGGAACTGAGCGGCCTGCGCTCTTATTTTGAAAAGGGGGTAAGGATTGAGCTGCCTCTGAGGTGTGTACTCGGAGGCAGTGAGTGCTTCTCTCATTGTTTATTAAAACGTCAGCTTTTGATTCAAAATTTAACAAAGGCAATGTTTATTCACACGTCTGTGTTGTGTTGTAAAATCCAACTTAAAGAAACACACTCCCAACCGAAAATCCCACTTAAAAAAAACAAACATTTTTATCTCGTGCACCCCCTACTGGCAGCTGGTTCACACTTTGGGAATATCGGCTCTACAGTTGACCTTTAGACAAAGCTGACTTCAGGCTCCATTCAGGAGGAGACAAAAGAAAAGCCTGATGAAGGTGGAACATCAGATCAGTCCACCCTGCAATGTGTAAGGCGTGGGCCTCTCGGATGATATGTTTTAGGACAGGTGTGCCTTGCAGTCAGACTACAAACACATGATGTCAGTTTTCTTCTAAAAGGAAACCTTCTGGTCATGTCAAGACAAATCCAGTAATAATACTTTTGTAAAGAGTTCAAAGATTTGGGCCTGGCAGCTTCGTCGAAAGGAAAATCTGAGTGACTCTGCTCAACAGAATGAACAGCAGCAACTGCAAATAGATGTATCCCCACCAGTTCTCCCAGTCACCTGCGGTTCACTTCCGTCATGTGAGCACCACGTCCTCTCAAAAGTTTAGAGTGCACCCCCTGCAGCTGTTGACCCCATAGAGAGATGCCAGCAAGGACCGTCTCTGACCAGTCAGTAGTCCACCATCCCTGTTTGCTATCAGCTCAGCATGGCTTCGACCCCATGCAAATGGTTAGGAATCTTTCTGCTTGGTACAATGTGTAAATTACTAGATAATCCCAGTGGAGAAGGCAAAAAAGGATAGGGCAGTCGAGCTGTGCTGAGATGCCAGCTCTGGGAAAGGTCTGGAAAGGTACAAAGAAAAATGGTGGAAAGAAAGGTGTTAGATTTTGTCCTTCAAGCTTATTTTTTGATTGATCTTGGGTGCTCAGTTGCTTGTTACTTTCTGGACTGTCACATCCATGCGGAGGCTTTGAGAATCATCACATCTCCGACATGTCCACATCATAGACACGTCCACAAATATTGTCTACATTGTGTTGTAATGGTACAGTTTTAAATCAATCGTTCTGGAGGTTGTGTTTCCCCAAATTAGTATTAGCGAAGCGATGTAATTCAGTTAGTGTCTCACAGCATCTAACGTCAAGAGGTCACTATGTTATGCAATAAAATATAAGATAATTGTAAACTAAGATAATCCCAGTGTTCTACACAGCCACACGCAGCTCAATCAAATCAGTCAATCAAAAGAATGTTATTCAAGTTCATTTCTGTATTTTTGTAACCCTACTTACTAAATAAATGACATCTGCATAGTCCTTTGGCCTTTGTACACATTACACAGCCCTCACTCTCTTTCTCCTCTCTCTCGCCATTGGTAAATCTAGGTTATGTAAACAGTGAAATGTGAGCTTTCCTTCCTTGCCGGAGGAGGCGTGGCTGTATACCAGAACTGTGGTAGTGTGGCAAAGGTGAGAGAGAGAGAGAGAGAGAGAGAGAGAGAGACGGAGAGAGAGCGAGCTGTATCGATAGGTTGCCAGGCAGGCCTCAGCCTCACTGTGCTGCTGTCAGCGCCTCCTCCCGACTCCTCCCCCGGCTCACTTTGCTGCCCCTCCCCCGAACCCTACAACAATGTGGGTTAGTATAGCCATGTGAGACTTTGTTCTCACATAGCAACCTGTATGTTTGTGTGTGAGTGTGTGTGTGTGTGTGTAACGTGATCCGTGGAGGATAAGCCCACACCGCCAGGGGGGGTTTAAGGGGTCTTTGGGTTGACAGACTTGTTTTGAAGCCCCCCCCCCCCCCCCCCCCTTATTGCCGCTGACTCTTGGACTTGAAGTTTTTTTTTTGTTTTCACATACTATACCGTTTACCTTGTTTACATCATTGTTTCCATATCTCGGATGAAAATGATACCACTTTTTGTGCTTTCTCCACATTGTCATGTTTTCCTGCCTCTTTCTCCACTCGTCATCCTTACTCTAGATCTTCTCCTCCCTATTTTTATCTCCTCCCACATTTTCTTAATTCCTTTGTCACCATCCACAGCCCCGATGGTTTTCACATTAGCATGTTGCCTACTCTCTGCGGTGTTTATGATGTATTTACGGGTTTTTACAATGTGCAATGCCATCCCATTAAGCCCAATAGGAACCTTCCGACACATATTTGCACTTAACAGAAAGTAGCAGGACATGACTGAATCTGCAGCTTTTTGTTCATTATCTTCTCGCTCCTCGTCCTATTTTCTCGGGATGAGTGATAATTGGCTCTGTCCTTTCCAGGACAGTCATTCAAAGGCCTAAATGATGACTGCATGTTGTGCAATGATGTTTATAGGTTCTCACATCTATAAAAAAAGAAACGGTTGCAACAAGGACATTAATTAGCTGTCCTGCTGAAAGAATTGACTGATTTCAGTGTTTGACCATTACACTCAGGAAATTGAACCAGCCTGTACCAAACCCAGTGTATTTGATTGAACTTGAACAATAAAACATGCCCTACACATGCAATAGGTTTTACATTTTCAATTTAAAATGACTTAAACGTGGTGTGAAACCCCAAAGCGGTTGAGTATTAAAATCTTCCCGCTCTAGCTTTGTCATCACTCTTGATATTTCTCACATTTTGAATAACAGTATTTCAAAATGAATGGCAATGATTCTCAAGGCAAAACAAAAGGCAATGATCTTCTGAGGACTCCGGTGAAAGGAGCATCAAGGAGCAAGAGCAGAAGTGGTGTTAATCACTCAGGACGATTATCGATGTCCCCCACACCGCACGGCCTCGCCCTCTGTCTCTGGTGAACTCCATTGCCCCTGTTACCTAAGGCAGCCTCTCAGAGGGGGCGTGGCCTGCTGACATCACACCCAGCGCCTGAGTCAGTCAGGCTGGGGGAGGGGAGACCGAGCTGGGGGGGGAGGAGGAAGCCGAGGAGCTGTGCGTGGGGACAGGGAGGGGGACTGCCACGGGCGGCGGCCAGCGGCCGCTTTTCAGCGCCTCATTGTTTTGTAATTGTCCCCATGGCCTTCTGTCCTCAGTGGAGTGCCGGCAAAGCTGCGAGACGAGGCTGGAGCTAACGCCGGGAGCCTCACAAGCACACATACGCACACTTTGACACGCTGGGTGTAGACGGGACACTGAGGAAGTGTGTTAGCAGCATGGAGCAGGAGCATAGACCAGCTGGAGCGCGTCTCTGAGTCAAAGTGTGAGAGGAGGCATGGATCTCTCAGCAGAGTAGGAGACAAAAAAAAAAAACTTGGAAGCACATGACATGGGTGAGTAGCTCAGTACCTCTCAGTGGCAGCTTCTCCGTTTGCCATGCTTTTCAAGCAGCTATACGGGACGTTTCCGCACAGGTCTTCTTCTTCTTCTCCCCTCGCTCTCTGCCCCAGGTCTTCTTATCTGTGAGTGAGTGTCTGCACTGGGGTGGGTTCTATCATACTGACCTAGATGTGCTGCAGTGCCAAATCTGTGGCCGGGCCACTTGGGCAGAGCAGAGCTCAGAGGTTTCATAAGGCTTGTTATGAAATAGGCGCAAAACCTGTCCTTGTTCTCAAAGAAAAAAAAAGTCCCCTTGAGTCAATAGGGAAGGGATGAATTGTTGGTGTATTCAGAGAAACGTTCACGGGTGGCAGTTCTTTTTGCCTGAAGGTGGGGTGAAGTTCCTGTTTCTAGAAGTGAATGGGCTCTGAGGTTTTTCCTTTCATTCACATTCACTTAAATAACAGCGGTTCCCAGTTTCAGAGTAATGAGCCGTTAAATGCGGGGTGAAGTGTGTCCTGTAAGTTTTCACAGTGCCTTGCCCCGGGGTCTATGGTAATACACCAGCACATTGGATAAATTAACCGGAGAAGTGAGACCAGTCTGCCTCTGTAATCTATGTTCATCCTCTGTGGTATTTATGTTCACTATTGGTTAGAGAGGGGTGTTGTGAATGTAGTCTGATGCTTACATGAGTCGCTCTGGTGCAAGAGTGGAGATGAAATGTTGATTTAATCAGCTAGTATGTTTTGGAAACAAACTGGTAATGAGAAGAGGATAAAAAAAAAGTCAGTTACCGCTTTTACTGAGCTGAAATTCCTCCACTTGTGAGTGTAGTCAGGACTGAACATGTCCTTACAGAAGGACTCTCTGGATGTTGTAACTTCCAAGAGTCAAGGTTCCCGAAGTCAGTGTGTGGGTGTTTCAGGGACCTTGTTACAGATCTCAACGGCCACATTATTGCCTTGTGCCCTTCACTCCACACCACACACACACACACACACACACTCAGACATTCGAGCTGTCTGTGTCAACAGGGCTCGGGCAGTGATCTATATAACCGCTCTCTTGAGGCATGTCTGGTGTCGCTGCACCAGCAGCCTGAAGTGTAGGTGACAAATACAAAGCTGAACCCTTCTCCAGAATCACTTTTTGTTTGTTGTTACTGACCCACAAACACACAGGCAGGCTGCGTGAAGGTGTGGGTGGCTGCTTCCGTACATGCTCTGTAGTCCTGTGTGTGTGAGAGGAGTGTTCTGCTGGAAGGGAGGGGGGGGGGGTCGGCAGGGAGTGGGGCCGGTCGGCTGTAGCGGTCCCCCCTCAGCGGGCCCCGGCTCCAGCATGAAGGGTTATGTAAGTTTTTCATCTGCCAGCCCTCCTGCCTGCCTGCCTGTGCTGCACATTCCCAGCAACTGTGGAGCTCCACGGAGCGGTCAGCCAGCGATCAGCCAGCCCGGGCACTCAGCGAGGTAGCGGCACACGGACAGTCCCAGGGCAGGACGCGCTCACCCTCCTGGTCGCCCCCACCCCACTGCCACTTCCACAGTCTTCCCCGAGAGAGGGAGAGATTCTGAGCGCTCGGCTTGGAGTTGGAACAGGAGAGAGGAGGAGGAGGAGGAGAAGAAGGAGAAGAAGAGGCGCGATAGAGAAGAGCAGCTCTGACTTCTCTTAAACTGCGTGACCATGCTGCTCCTGGACGAGTCTGAGTCTTTCGCAGGTAGGTGACGGCGTCAGGTCAGAGGGCGGCAGAGAGAGAGGCAACCCCGGCACTAAGCCGCACAACAACCGGGACTAAGTGGGCGGACGAGGAGGGGGGGGCTGCAAGCGGGATTTAGGAGAGGCACTCGTCTGCTCGTGATAGTGGAGCTCAGTTCTGTGAATGGACGGGACGTAGAGAGGACTTGTGTGAAGGAGGGGGCCGGCGGCAGAAGCCAGTGTCTGATTCTGCCTGGTTGTGTAACACCGGCTCCGTCCCTGCTTACGCACGCTGGCTCCGTCTGCCTCCCGCTCTCTCTCCTTCCCCTCTCCGGCTTCACGTTTCCTCTTCTCCTCCACTCCCGCTCCCTCTCTACCTGTCCGGGCCCTTTTCCTCCCCCCTGGAGCCCTTCTCGCCCCCCACCCCCCCACCCTCCTCTCCCCTCTCAGTCGCTCGGTTCCACGCGTGCCCTGCTCGCCCCTCTCGTGTTGTTGTCTCGCGCCGGGCCCCTCCCATTGGCTGTCTGTGCGGTGACGTCAGCCAACGCCGGCGTGTGATTGGTGGCCCGCCGCCGGATTGGAGCACGCCTGCGGTGCGAGCATGCGGAGGCCGGGAAACATCTGGTTCATCGGACCAGTGGGTTAGGGGGGTAAAGGCGCGAGGCACGGGCGAGGGACGGGCCAGCTGAATGGAGACGGGTTTGCGTTGCTTTTTTTTTTTTACATAACGCCCGTCATCGCCTCGTGTTCTCGCTGCCAAGACGAGGCAGGAAGTGCAAGAGACCGGGTATTACTTAATCACGGAAAGGGAGATGCATTCAGCAATGTCAATAACGGAGGCCACGTGTTCCAGTTTTTTTTTTCCCCCCAATTTCCCCGTAATAAATCCCAGCCGCTTCTGAAGCTGGGAGTCACGATGATCCTGACGTGAACGTTCCGCCCTGTTTCTGACACCTTTTTTTGGATAATCAAGCTTACATATGGCGGGGACGGGGACGTATCCAGTTATAGCCGAACTGTCACCGACTGTCAGTGTCCTCTGAGAAGTTCGGTCAGTCTGGAGAGCGGTTGAAGTCCATAGTATAGCCGTGGGCCAACAAAGCCCGTGACGGCGATCTGCTCAAGGATCTTATGGAGGGAAAAAGAAAAGAAGACGACGCCGTCATTTGTTGTGGCCCGTGTTCCGCTCTGTCTGCCCTCCTCGGGGCTCCTGGGCGGACGCGGGATTTTTCCGTGAGTGTGCGCGCTCGTAGTCACCGGGATGACTGGGAGACACTGCGTGCCTCGTCGCTGGCACTCGGCGGCGCGGCATGCTTTTAAGAGCGGCGCGGGCTAAGGGAACACGCCGTTCCCCTCCCCGCGCGTTGTGCGGGTCCACGGACACCCTCCCGAGAGTGCAGTCTGTCCGTCGGCGACGAGCCGACGCTTGTTGTTCTTTCTCTCTTTTTGTTCGAAAGCAGAGAAGGAAAGGAAAGGAAAGGAAAAGCGAGTCATCTCAGCAAACGGCGGAGCGGCGTGTCTGAGCCACAAACAAAACAGGATGTCATTGTTCCCGCTCCTCGTAATCGAGCCGGGCGCGATGGGCCGGGCCGGGCCGGGCCGGGAACGGCCTCCGTCCAGCACCAGGGCCGGCTCCCGGGCTCTGGCCGGTGGCCCGGAGCACGTGCAGTGTCTGGCCGCGGCTCCCCCCCCCCCCCCCCCTCCCCCCCCTCCAGCTTCGCTCATTCGCCATGCGATCCGCGCGGTGCCCTACAGTCTGCCGTCTTACCCAGTCTCCTGAGCGTCATGAGGCCGGTCTCTCTCGAACCGAAAAAAGCGGTCACGTTACGTCACGTTGCAAGCGCCTCCTCTCTGCCGGCAACTTAAATCCGACATCCTTTATCGTGCCCCCCCCCTCCTCCCGGAACAGACAGAGGGCCTTTGTGTGGGAGGTCTGCGCGTCCTCCGAAAACGGGCCCGGTCGGGCCCATGGCAGACATACCTACGCTCACTGTGTCGCCGTCGCAAATGCCTCAGAGATGGCGTCACGAGGTGACGCGGGACACGCGGGTCACGGGTCCAGGAGTTCCACAGACACTCGGAAAAAAACGTTCTTGTCCGAAGGTCTCCGCAGAGAGTTTTGTGTCAAGTTGGAGGCCCCTTTTTTCCAGGCAGGTCGGACAGCCAGCCAGCCAGCCAGAGAGAAGGCTCTGATCGACCTCTAGGAACGACGGCCGCGCCGGGAGCGCGACCGGGCAGATTCTCCTGAACACCGGCGCAATGCGCGGCGTCATCCACGAATGTGTGTGCGCGCGTCTGTGTGTGTGCGCGCGCGCGTGTGCGCGTGTCTCCTCTTATGTCTCTCCTCCTCTTCCTCCCCCGTAGCTGGCAGTGACACACTGGCCTACAAACACAGTGTTCCACCTTGCCTCACCTCCCTCCCTCTCTGTCTCTCTCTCACTCTCTGTCTCTCTCTCCCTCTCCTCTATCTCTCTCTCTCTCTCTCCTCTTTGTCAGCTCACCTCTTCGCCGCTGCCCTGTTACGTGTGCGCGCTCGCCTGTTCACACGCACGCACGCGCGCGCGCACGCGGCCGGCGAGAGGGTTTCGTAACTCACCTGCCTCGCTCTCATAAAGCAGCCCCAATGGCTCACTCAGGGCGCTGTTATGTAACGGAGGTGTGCGTCCGTCCCGTTTATGCTTGTGCACCTCGATGACGAACCCGGGCCCCGGCCCCCCTAAGGCACGCCCGCGCGTAACAACGAGCCGGCCCCTTCCATTGATCCGAGCCGCCCCGTTTCCCTCGCCCCGGACGTCTCTCCCCCTCGCCGCTTCTCAGAGAGAGAGAGCGAGAGAACGCCATGGACGGCGGGAGCGAGGCGGAAAACGCCAGCCCCGACGGCATCCCACCACACGCCATGCGTCTGGGCACAAATATGTGTGTGTGTGTGTGTGTGTGTGTGCGTGCGTGTGTGTGGAAGTCTACACGTTCTTTACAATGTCACCGTGTTTGTCTGGGCCGGCCTCTTGCGACACATCGAGTGACGTGGAACATCTTTCAGTGTGAGAGTGTGTGTGTGTGTGTGTGTAGTGTGTGTGTGTGTGTGTGTGTGCGTGCGCGCGTACAGGACGTGAGGTTCCTGCGAACATGCTGGTTGTGTAACAGCCAGAGGCAGCGGTTACATAAGCGTCCCCCATCGTCCGACCAGCCTCAGCCTCAGCGGTAGCCTGTCTCTCTGTCTGTCTGTCTGTCTGTCTGTCTGTCTGCTGGAGAGCAACTTTTTCTGTCACACTCGGACCGCGCGTGTGTGTGTGTGTGTGCACGCACCCCGCCGGGTCCTGAAGGCGAGACGGGTGCCTGTGTGTCGATCCGGAGCGCAGCCCACTGACCTCGTTGACACCCTCGCGCCCCCCCGCGCGTCTGGGCTATGAGCAGATTGTCGGCGGTCCGGCCGCACCCCAGGCTGTCCCCCGAACGATCCCAGAGACATGGACTCGCACGGACGGTCCCGAGGATGGAGGCTGGATGTGTCCGGTTGCCAGAGCGAGGAAGACGGTTGCTTTTCAGTCCAGGTGCATTTGAGAAGAGCAGCTCTTCCTTCTCTCCCTCCCCGCTCGTCCAGTGG
>CM055193.1:23819890-23953636 GCA_029224185.1 Karalla daura | reverse complement strand
GGCCTCAGCCCGGCGGTGCTGGGGGGCTCCCTGGGCCACCCACTCTTCATGGGCTCCGGCTCGCCTTACTTCCAGCCCCCCCACCCTCAGCTGGGAGACCCCAGCTACCTGTACCCAGAGCTGTTCAGCTTCGGAGGAACCAGCGCCGCCCCCACCTCCTCCTCCTCCTCCCCCCCTGCAACCACGGCGGCCCCCGCCTCGTCCTCCTCCTCTTCCTCGCCCCCCCTCCCCCTCGGCCTCGGTGCAGGCGTCCGGCTCGGTGGCGGGCGCTCTGCCCCCCTTCCTGCTGGGCCCGGGCATGGCGGGGATGCTGCCCCCGGGCTTCCCCCTGTCCTACAGTCAGTCCCTGGCCAGCCTCTACAGCGGCTCCATGCTGCCCGGGGGGCTGCCGGGGCCCGCCGCCACCCCCGGCCCCGGAGGCTCCAGCTTCCTGTCCCAGTACCCCCCCAACCGCCGCCTCCAGCTCCTCCTGCTCCTCCCCGTCCTCCTTCTCCCCCTCGGCGCGCTCCGAGGGCCAGCGGGGCCCCCTGCTGGTGAACGGCGGCAACGTGAGCAGCGGCAGCAGTTCGGACGAGGACGACGACGTCATCGAGGTGAAGGGACAGTGACGGGATGAGCCGTCTGGACCTGCCAGCTCCACACTGTTGAATCATCATGGGGTTAGTCCATGAGTCCCTGTCTGCCAGGACCCAGGTCCGGGGGCCCCGAGGGTGAGGCCCCCCCAGGAAGGGAAAAGGACAAAAAGATTCTATGGAAGTGACAACAACTGAGCCCCTGCTTGAGTGTGCCCTCAGAGTGGGGACTGAACACAGACTGGTCCCACGGTGACAAACCTTAATGCCGAGTGTGAGAAGATGAAACCTGCGGTGGGGGTGGGGGTGGGGGGGGGGGGGTGGGGGGGGGGGAGGCTCCTAAGGGATGAAGAAAATGAGAATCCGAGGCTTCCAAGTGTCCAATACTGGCATTGAAACATGAATCACTGGACTTAGTACTGCTGAGTGTGAGCTTGCAGTGACCACGCGCGGCCACTAGTCGTACCGTTGACCTTTCAGAGATCCTAGTTGCGCGGCTTTGCTCGGCGTCGAGAGTCCTTCGCTTTCATCTCATCCGACGGAGGGGACGACGGCGAGCTGGAGTCGCTCTCGGAGAGGCTAGCTGGTAGGAACGTTCGTTCAGTGTCAGCGACCGAAACGTACGTTGCCCGTCGACAATTGCTACTGAACTCTCGGGAGGAAGGAGGGAGGAGAAAAAAAACAAAGCGGTCGGAGAAAAGCGAGAGTCGGCTCAATAATTCACTGCCAGGGCGGGGGGGGGTGGGGGGGGGCATCGTAGGGTGTTTTCTTTTGCAGGATGCAAAAGCGACGGGATCGTCTTTGGAAGAAGAGGCTCACTGAGGACAGACCATTACTGGAACCTTAAAACTCCAATGAAAGAATGTATGCTTAATCAAATGCCTTCGAACCAGGCCTTTTTTTGGAAAAAAAAACAAAAACAAAAAGACTCCTCCTCTTCAGGCGTCCGACGTGGGAAGATCAGATTTTTTTTCTTTCTTTTCCTTTGTCCGCGTGCGGTTTTTGTATCTCTGTCGTCTCTTTTGCTAAGGAAAAAAAACGAAACCGTTGCCTAAAAGGACAGCCGGGTGCGGAAAAGAGGACGAGAGAGAAACAACTGTGTCCCTGCGGGGCGCGCCCCTCGTAGCGGAGGGGGGGGCGGCCCGCGGGGGGGAAAACGCCTTTTTGCCTCCATCTTTCTGAATGTGAACCGTGAGAGAGGAGAGGTGAAGGGGGACTCTGAATCTCACCCACAGTCTTACTGTAGCCTAGAGAAAAACGATGCAAAACACTCACTCAAGCCTATATATATATATACACACACACATATATATATATATACATATATAAATGCGTATTCGTTTGGAGGAAAGAAGAAGAAGAAAAAAAAAAGAGGACGACGACCCGGGCTCCGTGTCGTTCACCGTGTTTCTGCCTGTGTGTCGTGTTCTCAAGGGTCACAAAAGGAATCTTTGGGGGGGGGGGGGGGGGGGGGAGAAAAGAAAAAAAGATTGAAAAATTGACGCTCTCGTTCCGCTCTTTGGCGAAACTCCGCGCGGGTTCCGTCTCTGCTCCGCTGTCCCCGTCGCGTCCCCTCCCGCCGTCCCATCGTCCCATCAGCCCCAAAATCTCCTCCCCAGAAAAAAAAACAAAAAAACGGCCGAAGCTCTGAATTCCGTTTCTTTGTTTTGTCTCTTTGTTTGTTTGTTTTTTTTTGGCTGAGGAGAAGATCAAAGCTGCTGCCCCTGAGGATTGGTCCTGTGGCATGTTGACGGATTACGTGTATGACCTTGCATTGCCGTGACATGGCTCGCCCCCCCCCCCCCGCCGTCCTATCGTCCCATCAGCTGGCCCCAAAATCTCCTCCCCAAAAAACAAACAAAAAGCGGCCGAAGCGAGAGCTTTAAGAGAAACCTTTACCTGAAGTGAAACCAACCCCAGCGTCACCCAGCAAGGACGAAGCGTTTGTCTTTTCCCCCCTTCCCCCGCACTGAAACCGTTCAGCTCGCCCGCGTTTCGCTTTCGCTCCCCTCTCCCCTGACGACGTCTGAATCTACCAAATTAATTTATTTATGATGGTGCATATTTATTCGTTTGTATTTTTTATTCTTTTGTACCTTTGTTTTTTTTCGGGTCTCGTTTTTTGTCGCCCTTCTCCTCTCTCGTTTGTATGATTTTTTTTTTTTTTTTCTCTTTTGTTTTTTATGACTGTCTGTCGTGGGAGGGGGGGCGGGGGGAGGGTGAGGGGGGGAGGGGGGGGGGGGGGGGGGGGGGGTGACGATCTGCCGGTCTGACCCCGCCAGCCAGACATTGATTGGACTCTTTGGTCGGCCCTCAGCGTATCGGAAAGCGTCTCCGTTATCGCCCCGACGGCGGCCGCCAAGCGCCGGACCGTTCCGCGTCCGGCCGCTTTTTTTTTTTTTATTTCACGGCTTTCTACTTGAATTTCACATATTTATTTATACGAAAGGCGACTCGGCCGGACGGGACGGGTCGACTCCGAATTCCATTTCTTTGTTTCGTCTCTTTGTTTGTTTTTCCGCTGAGGAGAAGATCAAAGCTGCTGTCTCTGAGGACTGGTCCCAGTTCAAAGCCCGTTCTGTGGCGTGTCGACGGATCACGTGTGTGACCTTGCATTACTTTCAGATCCTTCTTCTGTTCGTTCGTTCGGTTGTTTGTTTTTTTTTGAAGTTTGTAAATAAAAAGAAACGTGTCCCAAAACGAGACATTTCTCAATTCCTTCACGACGCAAGCTCTCCACCCCCCCCCCCAGCGGGACGCCAGGCCGATCGCAAATGGCGACAAGGCGGTTCACCGTTTCACACGGAAGTCTTAAGATTCTGTATGTGTTGTAGGACTGACGGTTTACGCCCGACTGTGGACAAGGTGGAGCGCCACCATAAACGCCGGCTCCACGTGAATCTTCTGATCACTATAATGTCAGATTGGAACGATTAGCCACTCGCGTTGTGCACCGTCTATGTGAGAAAGTCATCTATATATATATATATATATATATATATATATCGCGGCACAAGCTAGCTTAAAATTGAAACGAACACATTTGGACAAGCCCCCGTATTTCGCGGACCGCGTTTTTAAAGCTTCTAACCTCACCTTTAACTTACAGATTTTTTATTTTTTATTTTTTTTTTTTTTTTTACATTTTCAACCGTCGCAGTCGTTCAGAGTCGTGCGATTCGGCTCAGATTTCAAAGTCGAACTGTGCCTCCAGATCCGATTCATGCGAGCATTTATACAGCCGGGCATAAATGAGACGTTGGCGAGATGTAGCCAGGCCATGTATCATCCCCAAGTGCTTTGGTCTCCGTGTCGTGTATATGTCGTGTTTGAGTTCTCAATGTGTGAAAACTAG
The DNA here is from genome assembly GCA_029224185.1 of Karalla daura. Lineage (NCBI taxonomy): Eukaryota > Metazoa > Chordata > Actinopteri > Chaetodontiformes > Leiognathidae > Karalla > Karalla daura. Next base: position 23,949,709 of record CM055193.1, on the reverse strand, counting down.
GAAGCATGCACCATGAAGCACAAAGAGTGTGGTTGTTTGTCTTGGTTGGCGCTCTTATTTATGTAAACCCTGAGTCAAGGTTGCCGTCACGTCCGTGTCCTCGTTCCCTCTCCGGGTTGCGGCCCGTTTTGTGTGTGTGTGGTTAGTCCTTTGGTTAGTTCTTTTTGGAAATGTGATGTGAGTTCTCATTGTTCAGAATAAAATGTGTGCTACTGGATTACGCGTAATCTTACACATGCACTCACACATGCCAGCCCTGCATACTAAACATCGAACCAGATCCTCAAAGCCCAACCACACAGCACATTCTTGAGATGGTTTGGCCAACAGTGCGTTTTCTTAGTCGCAGCACTTCCACTGAGCCTGCTCAGTCGTGGTGCTAGGAGAACAGAACGAACCTGTTTTCTTTTTTCCCCCCTGACATCAGTCTTGAAAATGATCGACGTAAATTGGACGTGCTGTTCTTTCTGTCATCTTCAACCATATAAATATGAATCCTCGGGACTATTTGATGAAGGTCAACTGATAATCACTCAAAACAAACAAAATACAATATCGTAGACCACGTGCTCATCGAGACATTTTGGCTGGAATTATAGACCATTAGCCATTACAAGAACAAATAGGAAGATTTGTCAATATTTGAAGTCATAGTATTTGTAACCTTCCCGCGTTTTATTTCAAAGTTTTATACTCTCACACTGTAGCTACTCATTCCACATACCTGGAAACACCATCCATTGCATTCTGGGACAAGCTTTATTCTTGAAACTGCTGGGGTGCCAACTTAGTTTGCTATTCAATTCCAGTTGGTGCTGTCAATCTCCAGGCCGCCAAACAGCCCTCTGTCCTAACCAAGACGACCTCCGTGTCATCAGCAGATCCGCCTCCAGCCAGCTACTCACTGGTGGAGTACATCTACATGTCAAGCACAGCTGGAGCAAAGGTGTCAAAGGAGGAGGTCGACGTGCTAGTGGCAGTCCCCTGGCCCTCTTAACCCCGTGTGTGTGTAGATCATTGCTGCAATTTAGGAAAACCTTATGACTGCTTTTAATCAGAAATTTGATACAATTCATGAAATGTACCTCAATAAATGTTTTTACAGTTTCTGGATTGAGTGTTTAAGGTGTTGTCTTCATCCAGACAACTCTTGCCTGAGGACTTCCTGAAGGATGGCATGTGCAAACCTGGGCGAGGAAGTATGCAGACTGATAATTACGGTTACTGTGCTCAGTGACTAGTGAATTTCACCCCGTCTCAAGGCAAGCATAAAGTAGAATTGAATTGAATCATATAAATAAGCCATGTGCTTGCTGCATACCTCTTGCTTCTATCATTTCGTACAGCCAGTTTATCTGGTTTTAACATTAAAGCATCCTGAAATGACTTACCATATTTTCATGTTATTTCAAGATATGTTTACACATTATAATGTGAAAATATATTTTTAATTAATGTGGTAATTTCACATAATAATGTGAAAAGGCATAAAATTACCTGATACGGGGAACTTTTTTTTAGTGGCGCAGCAATACACTTACGTAAACTTGATAAACAGAATCCTAAGGCCATCAAATCTGACACCCTCTGTTTCTTGGCTGCACCTAGAAATGATGCCTACCAGTATCTGTCAGCTACCTTATGATTCCCTCGGGCCAGCCATATCAGCAGGTTGGGGGATTACCACCACAACCAGCACCAGCGTGGCATCATGGTGGACTTTGAGTCCATTCCCAGTGGCACCCCTGGGGCGGAGTCATGGCTCTGTCGAATATGGAGAAGTTGTAGAGCAGCCTAAGCAGGTCATTGGCCAGATGACCCGAACAATCCATTTGGACCTCCCAGGTATGCCCAGCAAATCTCTCACATCACCTGATGTAACTCAACTTGACTTCTGAACTTGACTCTTCACCTTCGTATCCAGAACATATGGCTGCAGATCACTTCATATGATTACAAAGATGATCCTCAGCCTACAGCCTCTGTCTTAGTCACCCGTGCACAGGTGGACACTCTTATGCTCAAAAATGGGGTTACCATTTCCTTGTAATGTGTCATGTTCACCTTTTTTTGGTTTATTTTATTCATTTATTTGTTTTTGTTTAACTATTTTTTTTCTTATCTATATACATATTTTAAGATAAGATACATATGTTATGTGTCACTGATTGTTGTTCTCACTATTATTTTAATTATCAAAGTAAATGGTAGTTAGTTTGTTTGCTACTTTCTTGCTACGGTGGAAAAAAGACAAAGCCATATAACAGTGCTATAACCTGAATTCTAAAACATTAAAAACAGGGAAAATTGGGATTTGTTTTCCCTCATAACTTTGCTTGTAAAAGAGTGAACTTGCTCATATTCACCAGGGTTACTTTATATGACATACACAGAATAAGTCACCTGATGGTCAGGCCTTACTAGCCCACCACATCAAGTGAATCATGTTGAGGCCAGCAAACAAATACAGCATAATACTGCATGTCACATAAAACCCACAGACTTCCATGACATAATTACATTACAGCAGGGCACATTACTATACCAACATAAATCCTTAATTCATGCCAAAGTACTATCGTGCTGATTAGCTGACCATTTCAATCAGCTGTGTTGTAGCCAGGAAACACCTCAAACATTGCAGGACGGTGGCCCACGAGGAACAGTTATGGCCACCCATGATGTAATTGCTCGGATGCCAGACGTGGAGTCGAGCCAAAAACTCGGTTTCCCAGCATGCCCCGCTGCGAAAACGTGACGAGCTGTGACGTGTCGCACCGCCTGGCGATGACGGTGGCAGCAGGCAACGCAGGTCAGGAGCTGAGAGCTGTTCCTGGAGGAGGAGGTGGAGTGCCACTACCTGCCTGACAAACGCTAAAAACACCCCGATCTCCTCGGACGACGTGCCCTCGCTGGACGGAGGACCGGAGAGCGGCGGGGAGCGCAGCTGCGCTAGTATGAAGGCGCTGGCAGACGGACAGGAGCGGAGGCTGCTGGAGAGAGAGGCGGCCCTGACATTGTTTTGAAGGCCTGTTGCTCCGGGAAATCCTCGGGCTGAGCCCGGCACCCACCGGGCCGTGTTAGCGCCGGGGCCCGGGCGCTGGAGCTCCGCGGGCCGCTGTTTCTGTCCGGGGCCGAGCCACCCGAGGCTTCAGGCGGACGTAGAGGAAAGCTCTCCCAGCGCGGCGACGGCGTGAACCACGGGACGTGTTGACTGTGAGGAGGCTAGCGCTAGCTGCTTGTGTTGACAGGCTAGCCCGGGCTGAAGCCAGCCCGAGCCCCGGCTCCCCTGGAGAAGTTGCGGCTGCTGTTCCAGACAGGATTTGCATATTTGGCCCACACCACCTGCCTGCTCAGAGCCGCCGCCGGTCACCTGTACGCCTGCTCTACCGCTGTCTGCGCCGACTGAAGGTCGCCAGCTAGGCTGCTACAGCAGGAGCTCTCTCCTGGCTAAGGTTATCACACCTCCACGCTTATCTCCAAAGTTTCTTGATCTGCTCGGGCCGGAAGAACAAAGCTTTGCGAGTTGATCAGCAGCGTCATCTGGAGCCACCTGGAGAGAAGGACACGGATGAAGGCTCGGAGAGAAGCGTGGATTTTGATCCAGTCAGGACCCACAGGTCTTACCTGTTCGGCTTGGCGTTGTTGATCCCCCCCCCCCCAGAATCCATCACCTGCTCCTCATCTGCCCAGTAAGAAGTAGAAGAAGAAGGCCGGCCTCGTCTCCCAGTCCAGTCACCCCACCATGAATCGCTACCTGCCCGTGGCCAGGCAGCACTTCCTGGCTGCCCTGGCCAGCACCAGCGTGGTGGTGAAGAGCATCAGCGCCGTGGTGGTGCTCCTCTACCTCCTGTCCTGGGCCGTGAACACCCGCTACGCGCTGGGGGTGACCCCGGGCTTCCTCTTCCCGCCCAACTTCTGGGTCTGGACTCTGGTGACCCACGGCGTGGTGGAGCAGCACGTCTGGGGCGTGGCCGCCAACGTGGGGACGGTGATGGCCTGCGGCCGCCTGCTGGAGCCTCTGTGGGGCGCCCTGGAGCTCCTCATCTTCTTCGCCGTGGTCAACGTGTCGGCGGGCCTCCTGGCCGGCCTCTCCTACCTGCTCACCTACGTGGCCACCTTCGACCTGGACTTCCTGTTCGCCGTGCGCGTCCACGGGGCGGCCGGCTTCCTGGGCGGCGTCCTGGTGGCCCTGAAGCAGACCATGGGGGACACCACGGTGCTCAGGGTGCCCCAGGTCAGTCCCTCAACCACCGGCCGCCATCGGCAGGGGGGGGGGGGGACGCCCGACCATCACGTCTGCAGAGGCGTAGCTTTCACAGAATTACACGTTGAATACGGTCGAGTTTTGCCTTTTTGGATGACAAAACTCGCGAAACGGGAACCTTTTCCTCCCAGATCCTGCGCAGATTGGGGCGTCAGCACGTCAGCGTGGCTACTCATATTTACCCTTTAAGAGTGGCTCAGAGGCGTCTTTGTCCCCCCCCCCCCCCCCCCCCCACCGCCGCCATTCAGTCGTCACTCCGGTCGGACCGGTAGGGTATTTTGTTTCACGTGCGTTCCGGTTCGCTGGAGACTCCGGGGTGCCCCCAGGTCTGGGCGTGGGAGTCCACGGTGCGCGCGCCCCTTGTGATGGACCGAAGGCTTGTCCGGGTGTGTTCCCCGGCTCCACTCTGTGAGCCGGAGAGAGAGACGCGCTCGTGGTCGTAGCTGAGGTGCTACCATAGGATTCAAGAAGAGTGCTCTTAGATGGGTGAACCTGCACCGTTTTTGACCTGACAATCGAGTCACGCGTTGAGTCATGTTTGTGGTACGGGATGTGGTAAAGGCTTTATTGTTTTGTGGGCACACACACACACACACACGTAGTGGGTGGTCAAATTGGAGTCAAATACAGCGCTCGTGTCATGTGGATGTGGTGGCAGCCTGTGGCGTCATGGCAGTGGGCTGGGGTGTTTAACCGCCTGGCCTGTGCAAGGCGTGTGATTCACTTCCATGTTTAGACTGTCCTGAGATCCGTTCATTTACATTTTATAGATCAGGTGCGATGCTCCTCTACAGCTCACACTGAATGCGGACGTAAGAGTGTTTAGCTGGAGCACACGTCGGCTCCACGCTCCTCGTGTGCCTCTGTCTCTATCCAGATTCCTGAACCTTGTCCTGTGCTATCCCGTCCCCCACCCTCCCCTGCCAGGTGAGACTGAAGGCAGCTCCTGCTCTGGTCCTGCTCCTCCTGGCCCTGCTGCGTCTGTCCGGCCTGCTGGACAGCTCTGCCCCGGTGGCGGCCTACAGCTACGGCGCCCTGTCCGGCTGGGTCTACCTGCGCTTCTACCAGCGGCACAGCCGCGGCCGCGGGGACATGTCCGACCACTTCGCCTTCGCCAGCTTCTTCCCCGAGGCGCTGCAGCCGGCCGTGGGGCTGCTGGCCGGCCTGGTCCACGCGGCCCTGGTCAAGGTCAAGGTGTGCCGGAAGATGGTGAAGCGGTACGACGTGGGGGCGCCCTCCTCCATCACCATCAGCCTGCCGGGCACCGACCCCCAGGACGCAGAGCGGAGGAGGTCAGTGTCGCCGTGCGGCTGTCGCTCCCGCGTGCCTCGTCATGCGACATCTGGCCAATCAGGGTGTAGGAAGGAGGGCGATGGCGGCTGGAGAGTTAGCTCCAGCCCTGTTTACCCAGGGAGAGTTTGCCCAGGCGCCGTGCAAGTGTTCGCCAACGCCCGGCGTCGCGCTGCCTAGCAAACACCAGCTAAAGTTCAAACACAGGAACACGCGGACAGCTTGGCTCCCTCTCGCACACGCGGATCGTCGAAATGACTGTCCCCCCGAATGGGTTGGTAGTGTGTAGGTCACGATCGAGGAATAGGCGACAGCTGGGGAGGTTAAATCAGTTATCCGTTACTGAAGTCATTTCAAGTTTTCCATTGATCTGTGTGCAACTCCTTGGCAGCCATGTGTTATCTGAAATGCACTTGTGAATCGAGCGGTTCGGGATCTCCCCGATCTGCTCGAGTGGTGCTCTGTTTGTACAGTGGATGATGTACTCTTCGTCCCCCCCCCCCCCCCCCACCTGCAGACAACTGGCCCTCAAGGCCCTGAACGAGCGGCTGAAGCGCGTGGAGGACCAGTCCGCCTGGCCCAGCATGGACGACGAGGAGGACGAGGACGAGGACGAGGTCCGGACCGACGCGCAGCCGCTCCTCCCGCCCCCCGCCTCCTCCTCGGCCCCCAGGGGGGCGGCGGGGCCCGCGGGCTCCCCCCACCCCTCCGCCTCCGCCTCGGCCCTGTCGCAGGGCGCCGGGGCGGCGTCCCCGGGCGGCGCGGCCCACCCGGAGTCCAGCATCATCAGCTTCGAGGACGCGCCCTCCAGATCGTAACGGACAGGCGGGCCGCTCGGGCGACCAGCGCCCGGACGCTCTGGTGACTGCGATGGGGCGCGCGCCTCGATCTCTCTCACACACACACGCACGCACACACACGCACACACACACACACGCGCCAACAGCCACGTCATCGTCCACCACGTGCACCACCACCAACACTCTGTCAATGTCACGCCGAGGCCCGGCAACTGTACAGCGCTTTCACTTTCAGGACGGTAAAGGCTCGGCGTGGTTGGGCCGACCGGACGCTGGATACGCCCCCCCCCCCCCCCCCCCCCCATGAAAGCCGATGGAATCCTGTCTTGGTCCGGAACGTGGTCCCTGGCCGGCGCAGCTCTGCCCGCCGCCTCTCGTGTCGCTCTCTCCTGCTTTCTAAATAAACCACAGAATGGGTGTACGATGTACAAACACATATATATTTTTTTGTAAATCCCTCCCTGGCCCGCCACACGAATGCTGCCAACGACGGACTCCACGCCGAACGCTCCATCCCAGCTGAACTGTAGGAGGAGGAGAGGACGTGGGCTTCCAGCCCCCCCCCCCCCCCCCCCCCCCCGGTCCCACGTAGGAGCAGAGCCAAGTGCCGGAGCAGAGGGGATGAAACTGCTGCGGGGGCCGCCCCGCTGACAGACCATGATGCAAGAGAAAAACAAAAAAAAAAAAAACGGCTCCAAGATCTTGGAACAAGTGCCAGGTGGGGAGAGATCGCCCAGACCGCGCAACCCGTTTTTTTTTTCTTAGCCCGAGCTGTTCGATCCCCCCCTCCTCCTCGCTGTGTTCTACACTTAACAAAATCGGACGAAACGTGTTCCTCCGGACTAGCGGTGACGGCGTTTCGCCCGCTCAAATCTGTGGCTGAAAGCCTTGGTTTTTTTTCTTGTTTTATGACCCACAAAGTTGATTCGTTTTCCTTTCTTAGTAGTCCATCGGGGTCCCCCCCCGATGGGGATTCAATATGTCCCAAACCCAGCAAAGTGTTTTCCCTGGGAACATCTAGAACGTGTAATAAAAAGAAACGCCCTCAGCGAGGTGCGGTTGGGACGCAGAGTTACGCGCAAAGTCACTGGGGTTTGGTGTTGGACTCCCCCGGTTGGAGCTCATGATGTATGGGGATTGATGAGCCATATTGGAGCGATGAAACCCTGTGTCCCGTCTCTCCTCGTTCCCCTCTGCCCGCTCCACCGTGCTCCCGTCTCCCGAGGCCCTCGGGCCGCACGGCGGGAGGGAGTCCGACCTCCGCCCCCTGTCCCCGGTCCCGGGGGAGGACTGCGCGACAGACTGGGGGAGGTCCAGCCGAAGACGCCGAACGGTGCCGGCGAGTGGCGAGGTCAGATCCGCTGGGAGGCTCGGGAGTTTCTCCTCACCGAGACGCCCGACCCCGGAACATGGATGAGGTCTCTTATGGGCATGGCGTAATGAAACTCCAAGTCACGGCGACCACAGCCGCCCTACTAGGAATGGCAGGTTCTGCACAGAAATGGTTTGGGTTTCTTCTTCTTTTTAAGTCACTCTCACTTATCTTTCGTTTTCCCCCTCTCCGTCTCGACTCCTACAGACCTCGTCGCTACTAACCACGGCGTATTTCCCCCCCCCCTCTACTGTGGCTGTTGCGCGGACCTCTCGGTTTTAGTTTTCGGACGTCTCTTTTTCTCTACATGAAATAAAAGCCGATTGTATGAAAGCGCCGCCTGTCCTGGTGAGTTATTCGCGGCGGGGCGTCGCTGTCGAAGACGCCGCTGGAAAGAACCGATGTCGTTCGATGGGGGGGGGGGTGGAAGTCCGACAAATTTGCAGGTAAATTGAGATCGCCTCGTCTCATCTTTCTCAGTCGTCACAGGACAAGACGGCTGATGTCCCTTTTTGGCGACGGACGGGCGGGGTCGTTTGTGGTTTGGAAGGTGGGAGGAGCTCACCGTTTTCTCCAGGGCCCAAAGGGCGCCCAGTGAAACGGAAGCGACATTGCACATTGTGAATCCCGCACTGTCCGCTACTGAAACTCATGGATAAGACACAATTCAGTCGACGGGCTCAAAATTCCAAGATGGAGTGACCCTTATTGTTTCCATTAATTCAGAGGTGAGAAATATGGATCCTGTAGAATAGGAGGAATGTACTTTTCCGGACTTTTTACAGCTGCTGCTCACCAATCCCTTGTTCTACTCCTGAGAAAAGTGTATTGAACAGTAACAAACGGTGCCAATCTGCTAGTGTTTATGTACAGTCCAGGGTTCCTGTCCGACCAGCCATGCCACTGTTCTCTTGTCCGGCAATCAGGTGTGTGTTGTCCTGCCTTCTCGCATCGTGAAAATGGTGGCGGGTCCTTTGGTCGATTTCCTGTTCCTGCAGCCATCAGAAAGATGCTGATGTTCTTTCAATGCTGAGAAACACGTGACGATGTGACAAACGTGATCATTCTCTCTGTACTGTCGGAGGCCAGCAAGTCCTAGCTTATTAGTTGAGAACAATGGGATGTGATGACTGTGCAACTCATCAGTTTCTGAGATTAGTATGCTGTCCATAAAGACTATGAACAGAACTGGTGACAAAAGGCAGGCTTGGCAGAGTCCAGCCACAACTGTAAATGAGTCTGGCTGACTGCCGGCTATGTGAATGAAGCCCGGATTCTCTCTCTGGGAATACAGAAAATGGACAGGCCTGTTGCAATTAGCCGTCCACCCCACACTCCCATGCTTCCTCCCGCACCCCCACCCTAGAGAAAAGAGCTGGTCCACTGTACTGCAACTTGGCTTGGCAAAAACCACATTGTTCCTGCTGAATCGTGAATTCAACTCAACAACCCGTCCAGACCATCCTCTCCATTCTCCCAGGGAGGCGTCACAGGTATTCTGAATAGCTGTTCAGCCTATTCTCCGTCCCGAATGAATTGGGGAACCACTCTTTCATCCACTAAGGTGAACTGCGATAGAGAAGCAGAGGGCAGGGGGAGCGATGAGTAAGCCCCCACCTGTCCTCCACCTCTCACAGCTCCAGTGAAACAGAGGGTCCAGGACGGCTGGTTCTAGAACCAGAACACATGGAGGTGAGCCTGACTACATCATGTTGGAATTTCTCGAGGCCCTTTTATGCTCTACACACACATCGATGCGAGGAGCACATTTTGTCCGTCTGCATCCATCTTCGTATACAAGCTCGGGCCCCCTCCCCACCAGACAGCTGACATTTGATGTCCCTGTTGTCAGTTGAAGCAACATGAAAACTGAAGGCCCCACCTTCTTCTGCTGCCCAATCCACAGTACACAGGATCACAGGACCCTTGCAGACCTAAAAAAGCATTGTGTGCGTTGATTTACTATCATTACTTACCTCTTTTTAGGTAAAAAGTAATGCTTTTTTTAAACCTTTTTTTTTACCTTTTCTTTTCTGAATCAGCATCATTTTCAGAATGATGCATGTGTGACTCACAATTGTGTGCTTGGACAAAAAAGAAGATTACAGGTTACATTAAAAACGTCAACAAATATGTATATATGTATATATATATATATTAAAATGGAGTTGGTTTTAGTTTGAATAGCTTTGACACTTGTCTTTTTGTTGTACGACGGAGGGCTGGACACAGTTGCCAATGTGGTGTCAGCCACCCAATCCCACTATCAGCAGCACCGGTTACGTATTTTTCATCCCTTTATAAAATGTATATCTTGTGACTTGCTTCTCAATTCCATATATATTTAGTACCCAAAGAATCCACCAGGTGGCGGAGTAAGTACAGACCTCTGTTGGCTCACACGGATAGATAGATAGATAGATAGATAGATAGATAGATAGATAGATAGATAGATAGATAGATAGATAGATAGATAGATAGATAGATAATTATATCAGTAATTATATTAGTGTAAAAAGGGCAACAGTTTGCATCAGTGCGGATGGTATCGCAACAGTTGTGTCAAGAAGTGAGCATTAATACTAGTCAGTCCTTGAATGAGATTTTAAATATCAAAAATAGAACATGCGTCTGTGTGGTTTGCTAGGTCGTGTGAATGGTTTAACTTTACAATACACCAATATAGGTGTATAGTTGTTCATCTGGGTTTGTAGACTTGCAATCACTTAAAACCATCAATGGCACTTCAGGTTGTATTTTTATTTTTAAACCCCAGTGAGCACCTTTCATATAGATTATCTGTAATTACAAAGCCACAAGTGCTGGCTAGTGCTGAGATACAGCTCGCGGTGCAACCTGGACATATCGTCAGAAGGGGAATAACGGGGCTGATATGATTGAATCGTATCATGAAACGGGGCTTGTTCTCTGTTTCCGTTCACCGTACCAACTCCGCGGGTTTCCACGCCGCGCACGCGCACGCAGGCCTCGTGCCCGCGCAGGTGTGGCCCCTCGCGCTCGCGCCCGCGCCCCTCCCCTCCCCCAGACCGGGGAGCGTGCCTGCGCGCCGCCGACACTAATTCATTGTATCAGACGGAGGAAGCAGCGAGCGACTCGACCGAGGCAGCCTGCCCCGAGAAACACCGAAAAAGCCGACCGCTAGCCGCACAAAGTCCAGGTAAACTACTTTGCGGAACGGGAGTCGGCTGTTGTGTCCCGGCCGTGTCACGCAGTCGAGTTTTAACGGGGACTGGGGTCTTTTAAAAGTTGTCAGACGTGGGAGAGGCCGTGGTGCCGCAGCTAACAGCTAACGGCCGCTAGCCGCTCCCTCGCAGCTGAGCCGGGGACAAACTGAGCCCTTGTCCGGGCGGAGACACGCCCGGGCCCGACGCACTCCGGCCGGGGTCTACCGGGGGGGCTGTCGGCCAACTGTAAAAACTTGTGTTGCGCTTTTTAAAGTGAACCGCGAAGACCGGCCTACGCGGTGGAGACAGCCGCAGCCAAACAATGAGTCTTTTCTCCGGACCTGGCTGTGGCGAGCAGGCGGCTCTGTTCACTGGAGCCTGCTGGGTGTTAGTCACCCCCTGATTTACTCTGATTACTAGTTTATCAGCGCGTGTGCACTTCACGACTACAGCCATTCCGCCGTTTGATATTTCGCTGCTTTTTTTTAAAGTGAGTTGTGATCGTGGGTGATTTCAGGTGTCGTGTGTGTGTGTGTGTAGATCGGGAGTGTGGATTGGGGGCCGTCCACCCATCTCCCACCCAGTCATCCGTTCTTCCACTGCGGACACACTGGCCATCTGTTGCCTGTGTGATGACGCCATCTTTCTGGTGACCCACCCAGTGGCTAACTGCCGCCTCGCAAACACTGTTTGCGTCCACGCCGGCTGCTCTCACACAACTTCTGCTGTGCGAGGCTTCCCCGGGCAGGCGTGCGCGTCAGTGCGGACCGCGTAACACTGGCCGATTGTGTGAGAATAACCATTCGTAAGTTGTATGATGGTCAGAAACCAGCGATCTTGCCTTGCCATGACATTGTAGGTTCAGCTGAGAGACTGCGACTGTGCTCTTGAGAGGGCACCGGGGTGGCAATGCATCGACATTGTCCTCCTTTACTCCAAACATGACAAACTTTCATGTCACATGTTTGGGAGTGACATTTTCTCAGACGATAGGAGTTAGAAAAATGCGAAGCAGTCCATCATTGCAGGACGTTGGGACGCATATTTCACATTGTGTAGGGGGTGCTGAATGAAATCCTTTGGTCGGTGTAGTTGTTTCCTTTGTTTTTGCCTCAGCACCAGGATTTATCTTATCTGGGTTATACGTACGTCTTATTTACCTCTGGGAGTGAGTGACCCACTACCATCTGTGCTGTAAAGGATTATATTTTAATGCACTGAAAGTCATCTTCGGCCTCTGGCGAAGCCTCTCGATGACTGTGTCTCCACTGATTCTAGTCTTAAGAATTTTTTTGTCATTAGGGTGAGCAACAGATGCTCATAAGACTAGTCTTTCTTGTGGTCGTGCTGTCTCCACCTATCGGTGCTCAGGAGAAGAATTGATTTCCTTTTTATGAATGAATTAATTAAAAGGGGTCCAAATGCCTACTCATCCTGAAGCCAAATGTCGTTCCATTGTGCGCGTTGACACTGAAGGCGTGCTGCAGCGTGCTCTCAAACTCAACTGCGTGCTCGCTGAAGCTGTCGGGGCTTTAAATGGACAATGGGGGCGAGCTGTTGACCGTGCTGCGACCGTTGTTGGTCAGAAATGTACCTGTATCTGGGCAGCGAGATTGGCTGGATGAGAGGCGCGTCGTGTAGACGGCCTCCTGTGGCAGTTTGTCCGTTTTTCGGCGGGGGATCGCTACAGTCGGCAGGCTGTGTGGGGCGAACCGAGACCATCGGTTTCTTGCCACAATGCTAGACGAATTAGAGATGCACGCCAGGCTCGGGCAGAAGCACAGCAGCCTGGTTCCTGCCAGAAACTGTGCCATGCACCTGCCAGTCATTCAGTCAGTCAGCCAGCCAGCCAGTCATCCATCATTCAGCCGGGCTGATGCTCCACGCCGGGGACTGTGGGGTATTTCCTGACACGAGCGCGTAGGCTCTTTGATGCTGCCGCCGCCGCCCGTGTGGGTTTTTCTAAAGGGCAGGCCCCTGAATCATCGCACCGTGATTATTTTAATGTCACGTCTCGAGTTGTGTCACACGGGGAAGCCGTGCAGGCCGAATGGTTTCATGTGACATTACCGGGCCGGGATGGATGGATGGAAACCGGTTCAACACACGCGCATGCCTTTGACTGGTTGGCCCACGGGCAAACAGTGTGGCATATGAAGGATCTGTGGAGCCGGCTGGTCAGCTGCAACTCGTCATAGATCATGTGCTGGCTCTGCTACTGCTTACCACGTTATCAAGGTCATTGTAGACACAGTTCACTCCATTGATCCAGTTGTTAGATTTGGTCGTCTTCACGTCCTGTGAAGCGGTGTAGAATGAGTTCTAGCACTTTGCTCCTTGTCTTGTTCCTGAGAGAGAGAAAGAGAGAGAGAGAGAAAAAAAAATCAGTGTGCTTTCCCCGGGCTCTTTTTGCCCAGTCAGACTGTCCAGCTACTGCCTGGGGAGCACTTCTCTCATTGTTTCCCTGCTAACACACTGTTTCTTTGTTGAACCGAGCGGAGACACAACAGCCCGCCGCTGATGGAGATGTTCCTGTTGTGTTTCCCTTTGTGTTCATTTTGTCCAGCTACTGTTGAGTTCTGTCTCCATTTGTTCCTCTGCTCTGTGATTTCCTGCATCGCTTCTTACCTGAGGGAAAAAAACCCCATTCTGCTGGTTTGATGTATCTGGGTGAGTGTCCGTTCAAAGCTTTGATCGTTTCTGCCTCGGGATTTACCGTTTTGCCGTAGCCCAGCTCTGAGGCAACCGTCGCTGTCTTTTAATAACCTGCTCACGGGCACTTAGCCTTCTTTACGGTGACAAGAAGGCCCATTGTTATGTAGCCACTCATGTCTGTGGTCAGCTCATTCAAACACCGAGCATACAGTCGCCCTCAGGCTACAAATGCCCCCATTTTTGTCTTAACCCTTTTTCGCTGAACCCATGGAGCCAGTGGTATGATCTTGTTTGACACCCATGGCCTACTTGGAGAATTCATCTACCGTTTCTAGGCTGCGGTGGTGCCTCTCGGGGCCACCGGATGAGACCGGGGGCAGAAAGGGGTTGCAGGCTTTTGCCTGTATATCCATCCATCCATCGTGTCGTTGCATTTTCCCCATGAATGGTGCTGCAGTGACTGTTTTGCGTGGGGAAACAGCCGTTTTTATTCCGTGGAGATGATTTGAAAGCTCAGTGAAACAGACCAAGACCGGTCCAGTAAAGCCACGATCACCTCACATCCAAAGAAAGGAGGTGACTGAGGCAGTGGAACCTCTGACAGGGTCGGAGGCCATCTCCACTAATGAGCTGGGTTAGACGTGCACTGGCTCAATAGAGGGACGGCGGCCAGCTATCAGAGCTGTTGGCCAGTGTTCCCTCTCATGTACAAAGGGAAATAGCCGTCTTCCTGTTGTGTTTTGGACAAGCTCCTTTGTTGGTGAAATGTGACCATTTGGGGTATTTTCAGCCCTCGGTCCAGACGAGTCTGAATCATCCGGAGCTTTCTGTAGGAAGCCCTCTCCTAAAGCGGACCGATCCAAGCTGCTCTCAGCCGCCGACACTCGTTCGGCCCAACTTCCTTTTCGCTTCATTGGGCAAGCCCGCGTCACGCCCACAGCAACACGTATGCCGAGCGGCCCTAGCCGCGCCGGCTTACAGGAACCTCTGCTGCGCCGTGCTTCCTGCTCGCTCACATCTGGTTGCTCGACATGCCAGGTTTCTGCCGATACCTCTACGTTGCTACGGTGGAAGGCTGAAGCAGGAATCTGTGCTGCATCCATTAATCATGTCACAGACCCCCCCCCCCCCCCCAGAGCTGCTGCCGTTTTCCTCCCCGTTGTGTGGTCAAATGTGTCAAGTTCAGTGTTGAATGGCGCTGCACCTGCTCCACGCCCCGCCGCTCGCCTCGCACTGTGCTTTCACCCTCCTTTGTGCTCTTTAGTCATAATGCTGTGAAAGAAGAGACCGACTCTTATCATCAAACATATTTTGTTGTGGAGCGTTCGATCCCCACCCCAGCCAGCAATCCAATTCCTCAGAGGGTAAAACGTCCCTCTAATTGTGCCTGGGAGTCCACAATGTTAACGTCTCCTCCTCCTCCTCTCCTCCTCCTCTTTGTCTGTGTTCCTGCAGGGATGGCAGCCATCCGTAAGAAGCTGGTGATAGTGGGGGATGGAGCGTGTGGGAAAACCTGCCTCCTCATCGTCTTCAGCAAGGACCAGTTCCCCGAGGTCTACGTCCCCACTGTCTTTGAGAACTACGTGGCTGACATCGAGGTGGACGGCAAACAGGTGAGGAAGCGGACTGATGTCTGTCGTCCTTCCACATTTGCGGTTGGGTGAAACCTGCCCTTTAATGGCCCTCAGGCCCTCTCATACAATCTAGTAAGCCGACTGTTTTGCCTGATGAATAAATGCCATCTGGGATGAATAGTGAATGTGAACGGAGAACGCAGCTGTTTCTGACACTACTAAACGGTCCATTCAGGATGACTCTTTTAGTTCCACCAGTGGGTTTTGGGGGTGCTATCAGGGTTAGGTTTCCCCCCCCCGGATGCTGAATGAATGCTCAGCACTTTGAGTAAATGAAACTGCATTGTTTCATTTTCACATCTGATTTATGACAGCCACCTGCTGGGTCTCTTCTGACACATCTCTTAATGATGAAGAGTCCGTACTGTTGAATATGTTCCCATGTCTCTTAGTTTCATAAATTCACTGTGATTCATGAAATCACGAGCCCAGTCCACCCATTCAGTCTACGTGGCCTCATTCTGACATCACTGCTTTCTAGGACTCTGAATCTCTATTGGCTCTTGTGGCTTCTAATCCTGAGTGAGTTTCGGAGGACCCAAGAGGCACACTTTTTTTTTGAAAATGTCTCGATCTGGTTTTCTTTCCTTATTTAGCCCAGAGGATTTTGAATGCGTCACATTTAGCTTCCGACGCTTCCACGATGCTTCTTCAATGCACAGATGAAGGCAGCTTGCTGACTGCATCGTTTCCTTGTGGACAAACTATGACTAAAGTCACTGTGAAGCACAAGCACAAGGCCTCAGCTTGTCCAGGTCCGTTGCCCTCCGGACTCACCGTACTTCTGTGTGTCAGGTGGAGCTGGCTCTGTGGGACACAGCGGGTCAGGAGGACTACGACAGGCTGAGACCTCTGTCCTATCCAGACACCGACGTCATCCTCATGTGCTTCTCCATAGACAGCCCCGACAGCTTGGGTGAGTACAATCACAATCCTTAGAAAACAGAGTTATGGCACCAGAGCCAGTCAGCTCCTCACACAACACATTTCCTGTAAGAGCTGTTTGTTTGTTTGGCACTCGGAGGGCAACCTTTGCTGTGGCTCTGAAATTGGATTTGCCAGCAAGTGTTGATAGCATCCTGTGATGAGCTCTCTTGGCTTATTTCAAGATATGGATGAATTGCTTTGTCATCACATGGCTTTCTTGCAAAGCTTGCATTTGTAGCAGGAAGGAATTGGGACCAGCATTTCGCCTGAGTTTGACTTTCTCACTTGGTTATTTTTGTAGCTGAGAATTAACTGAGCTGCGCAGGCAAAATAAAGCCGACCTCCTCCCTCTGGATTTTTTTTTCCTCGCAGAAAACATTCCAGAGAAGTGGACCCCGGAGGTGAAGCACTTCTGTCCCAACGTCCCCATCATCCTGGTGGGAAACAAGAAAGACCTGCGCAACGACGAGCACACGCGCCGGGAGCTGGCCAAGATGAAGCAGGTAGCCGCGCCTTTCCTCCCGTCTCACGCGGCCACACACACACACACACACACACTTCACACAGCCACAGGTCTGAACGTGCTGCCGTGTGCCCCCTGCGTCCCCCCAGGAGCCAGTCAAGTCGGAGGAGGGCCGGGAGATGGCGGGCCGGATCGCAGCCTTCGGCTACATGGAGTGCTCCGCCAAGACCAAGGACGGCGTGCGGGAGGTGTTCGAGATGGCCACCAGGGCGGCGCTGCAGGCCCGCCGCGGCAAGAAGAGCAGTAAATGCACCCTGCTGTAAAGAGGGCGGCCACCTTTGGACAGTTTTCACCCCGGGCGGCCGTTGCCTGGGGCTAGGGCTTGGGAGGGGCGGAGGGGTTTCTCGAGGGGAGCGGGAGGGAGGGAGGGAGGGAGGGAGGGGAGGGGGAGAAAAGAATGCAGTAAAATGACTACCGCTGTAAACTGGCTGTGTGTGGGGCCAAGTCGACCCAGGGACTTGGATTTTTGGGAAGTGCTGATGGAGGGGGTCGGGCGGGAGGACGGGAGCACGGGGGACGGCAGTGGGCCGGTCACCAGTGGGTTTTACCGTGGCGCCGAGAACATTACCAGCCACCCCCACTGACGCAAGTGGTGGACAGGCCTGCGTTTTTATCTGTTTTTCAAACTATCAAACTGACTGCTAACACTGAGACGTCGAGAGCGGCCGAGGTGCGGGAATCTCCCAGTGCCGCGGTGGATGCGAAGCGGGACAGCGCTGTAGTTAACCTGTGCGTGCGACCTGAGCCAGGTCGGCCGTTTGCCATGACGACAGACGTGACGAGCTCGGAGATGGAGGATGGGGTAAACCTGATCAGGAGGCCCCCCCTCTGCCCCATAGCCAGCGCGTTATCAGAGGGTCGTCGTGCCGCATGCTCACGTGCACTCTGCCCCCCGGCTCGTCCCGTGCGTCCACACTCACCTGGGATTGGCTGCCTGCAGAATAACTGC
This sequence comes from Karalla daura, assembly GCA_029224185.1. NCBI lineage: Eukaryota > Metazoa > Chordata > Actinopteri > Chaetodontiformes > Leiognathidae > Karalla > Karalla daura. The sequence goes on along the minus strand of CM055193.1, from coordinate 23,932,107 downwards.
AGCTTGTGTACATGTAGATCCGGGGGAAAGAATTAAGTGTCCAGTGTAAACAAAGTGGAAAAACCAAACCAAACCAAAAGAAAAGCAGCCGGAGCCGTTCCCCACACTGAAATCAGTGGAAGTGGCAGGTGGACCGTGGTCCCACTGGATGACAGCAGGTGGCTGCCTGGCCCAAGTAGACCAACCTGAGCAGACTCCCATCCCTTCCCGTTCCACATAGCTGACTGCTGGTGCTCGTCTTCCCTAGCTTTAGACCAGGACCAAGAACAAGAGGGGAGAGTCCTTAACGCGCACACCGCTCAATTCCACATTTGGGACAAAAGATGATTTCTTTTTTTAATGTGCATGTGTGTGTAGGCGTCTATCAAGGTCAATAATCAGGAGTTCATGTTTGGGGGAGGGGGAGGGGGGGGGTAAAATAACAAAGGTGCCTGGAACATACCATGTGATCCACCATATATTGTATATCTCCAATTGGTGTGAACTGTTGGTACATGCCATCAGTCAAACAGTCCCCATTGAAATGACTATGGTGATGCTCATGCCATGACTTTATTCCCAGAATACTGTTCGTGGACATGCCAGGACCGCCAGGTTGGTCCGCCAGATAGGTTTGCTATGAACTGACCTCATGAACTGTCCCAGTGGGAACTAACTGTGTGCTCTGCGTTGGAAACCTTTCATTTGGGGGTCTATCTTCATGTGGCTCTAAAAAAAAAAAGGAAGTGGGTGCCAGTCATCTGTTGGGCTGATCAGTCAGCTGCCTCCTCTGGCTCCTCAGATTGGGGCTCTCCAGACAGTGCTCTACGCCCCCCCCCCCCCTCCCGTTCTTCTTCCTGGCCTACAGGGAAGAGCCTGTTCCAGAAACCTAGTCGTGCTGTTGTTTTTTTTTTTTCTACTTTATTTCCTGCTTTAAAAAAAGAAAAGTTGTCTATCAGTATTTAAACTAGGAGGTGGAAGACTAGGGAACTGCTTCTGTGTTGTTGCTTTAGTTCATTCTCGTCTTTCGTGTTTTATGTCGACTGTTCTGATGATTTGAAACTGGTAATGGCCCTTCAATCATCCCTGCCAAATGCTGTTGCTGGGTGGTCAGGAGAAAGGCTGGCCCCTAGGCTGCCTGCCTGCAGCATCGCTAGGACCCCACGTGCTGGCTCTCCGTTTGGAGAACAGACCTGGTTGAAAAGACAAAGGAAAAAAAAAAACATTTGTAAGTCTCCCTTTATCATGTACAAATCATTTTTATTTCTCCTTTTTATTGTATTATTAAATCCTAATTTTTGGATGCTGAAACCGTGATGTAAACAAAGGAACAGGAAAACCAAGCTGTATGCAAAGTCTGTAAATATGAAAAGTGGGTTTGTTGATACTAGACTATACACACGCACAGGACTGGAAACTGTATTTGTAAACTAGCTTTGGTTTGTGTAATAAATTACTTTCGATAACACCCAGCCTCTGCTCATTGCGGTCTCGGGACGGGGGAAAGCCAGAAGAGCTCTTTGATTCAATGCATACATCAGAAGCATGAAAGTGGTGTTGTCATTGGGCATTGCCATGACCCGCTTCCCATACTTGTCCAAAGCATGAACTTGACACCACAAACTTGTGACACAAGGTGTGAAGACTTTTAGCTAAACTTGAGAAGAGGGTAAAGAACAAAACAAAACAAAAAAAAGAACAAAGTCACTCAATCCTGCAGTTCCACATGGTTTAGGCATGAATCTGTAAGGTAGATGGATGGCTACATGTGCCAAATCAAATGAAGTGTAGTGTCAGTTTAAATTCAGAAACGGTACATCTGTCATCCTTTTGCTGCACTTTCTGTATTCTTTTTTTTTAAAGAAGAGGAAATCTCTCATCTTCACCCCAAGCATAGCGTTACGTTTGGCGTGCCAGAACCCAATGTACACCGATGTACGCTGATGGAGAAGCAGCAAGAGTAGGAGAGGAGCTGGCAGCGGGCTCGAGCCCTGGGCTGCAGTGGAGGAGCTGCTGTGTGGGACGCTGAGGTGAGGTAGTTTCAGCCTGTGTGGGTTGGTGCTGAGCAGCTGGGAGCGTGCGCCACACACACACACACACACACACACACACACACGCAGCACGTGGAGCTCCCCTCCAACCAAGAGTAAAAGAAAGTGGTTGTGTAAGACACTGTGGAGGAGTGAAAAATTCAAAAATAAAGTGGAGAAGTGTACGATGGAGCCACATCCACAGCAACGGTTTCATTTACAAGAGGCCCGTGTCATGGAGGTGCACTGGTAAGTGCTGTTGCCTCACAGCATAAACGTTGTAGGTTTGTATGTTCTCCCATGGTACGTGTGCGAGGTCAGTCAGAGACTCTAAACGAACTAAATTGTGAGTGAGAGAGTGAATGGAGTGCTGGAGACCTGTCCAGGGTGCATTCCCTGCCCTCACCCTGTTAGAGTTGGAAGAAAGTCACCTGCCAAATTATGATGTAGTAGTTCAGAGCAAGCATGTAAGTTACATTGGAGTTACACTGAGGACTGAATGCAAACCAAACAACTGAGAGGATTTAGTTGGAGCATGTGGTGAAATATTTCTATCATCTCAAGGACGCAGAAATTTTGGCTGTTTTGGATCACTTAAAACTTATTACGCACTCTTCTTTAGTCGGCAACTTGTTACGTCAGAGGGATGTGAGGATGAGAGAGAAGAGGACGGACGGACGGATGCAGAAAATAGATGGATAGGTAGTGGGAGGAGGCCTCTAAAATTATGGATTATGTGAGGGGGCCGTGGGCGGATGTGAGAGGAAACATGGAGTCGGCCTGTGCATCTGTGACTGAAAATGACTCACTGCGAGTAAGGAGAGCGCTTTCCCTCTGTGCTGCGGCGCAGCAGAGCATCACAATAGGGTTGCACACTAGAGAGATAGCGTCTTCCTTAGAACCCTTCAAACTCTCGCAGGCAGGGATCCTTAGTATGTGGGTCACTGATCACACGTCCATTGTTGTTCAACAGTGATTAGTGCATGTCACAAACACCCTGATGCAAAGATGCAACTTGCTGAACCATTGCATCGCATCGGTGCGAGCCACCATGTCAGTATTTGCAACTTGTCGCCCCACTGTAAAAATCACGGCTCTGCCACTTGTGAAACAGCGTTTGCAGAAGGGCATGACAAGGAAGTTAGCGGTCCCGCTGTGCGCATTCATCACTTATTCAGCAGAAAGTGCTGTGCAGCAACTTTTGCGCAGTGCTCGGGGGGTTGAGCGGAGCTCTCAGGAAACGCATTCAGAGCCGCAGCTCGGTTCAATGGGGAGGAAGAGAGGAAGGAAGGAAGGAAGCTCGTCACTGGCTGCTCCACCCAGCGCTGGAGGCCCAGAGACACGGCCCGGCATCTGGTGCGGTGTTCACAGAGGAGGGAGGCAGCTGAGGGTGACGAGGCGAGCACGTCTCCCTCTCTCCCCGACTCCCTCCCTCTCCCTTTCGCTCTCTCTCAGTCTTTCTATCTATTTGTCTGTCCGTCCACCTCTCTCCTCAGATCAGGGAGGAGTAACTCTACACTTCTCTGCCGTCTCCTTTATATACCGGCCTATTTTTAGCCTCTCGCGAGCCCAACTATATTTAACCAATATGAGCTCATCGCCCTCCGACTCATCCAATGGGCGAGAGGGATGCCGAAGAAACATCCAATGGGAGAGCGGGAACGGACGAGAGGGCGGGCCCCATAATAACCAATCGTCGACGTAGAAAGAGGGCACGGGGCGTGGGAGGGCGAGAGTAAGACGTCTCACTCATCCTCTTTTTCCATACGACCAAAAAAGTAGAAGCCTGTTTTACCAGCTTTGGCATTCAGGTCAGATTCAGAGAACTTAATTTATCTATTATAGATTATCTATTATACAATTAGTTATACAAGTTACACAAGTTACATACAGGAAAGAAGGTGCGGTGGTAGTGTCCTATACCTTTAAGCAGCAGTTTGAATGTAATGTACACAGCTGATAAGGAAAAATAGAAAATTGCCCTTGGGAAGTACTCTTACATGTATGAAAGATGCACAGAATATATTTATATGATTGTACTTACATATATAGTGAGATGTACAGAATATATTTACAATATACATGTAGCGTATACAGAATATATTGACATCATTAAATGTGTGTTATTATAGGTAACAATCCGTAGACTGCGGCCAGATGGTAGCCTCTTGAATGCATTACCATGCATGCATGGACCATGGATTAATGGTAAATGGATGGTTTCTTACATTACGCTTTTCCTGCCTTCATGGCTGCTCAAAGCCCTTGAACAGATACAAGTCATTTTCTACACCAAACGCAATGTCCACACGACTGTAGACACTGCCCTGATATATCTGTTCATTCCCCACTTCATTTCCCCTCACTCAGAACTAGGGAATGCCAAAGAAAAGGTTCAGTGCATGTATCCCAGTGCAAACGATCTGTTCGTACATAAATATTCAAAGAGGAAATCTGTCCAAGCCAAATAGTACTTACTTATTTGTTTTTGGAACCAATTCTAAAAGATAGTCGACGGATGAACGACAAAAGGGGACAGGGAGAGTGAAAGAGGATGTTCGTTCTTTTGTTTCCAATAGACGATCTTGGGCTGTGACTGTGGACTGGTTGGACTGGCTGTCCTGTCTATGTCTGGCCTGCTCTGCCTCTTTGGAGTGAGGCGGCGACAAGAATTGACCCGTGATCGTGATCTCTCTACTCCCACCTCTTCTGTTGTTTCCCCAAGTTTTATTTTTAGGTTCTCGGCGTAACGCCCACAGAGCTGTGTCCTGTCAAGAGTTTCCATTGAACACTTCCCCCGAAAAAGACACAGCCCTGGTACACGGACAGAGTGAGCTGACGGCAGAAGCCTGACGCGATCCTCCCAATTTACCAGCGTTGTCCTCTGACTGGACTCCACTCTCACAGCTGGGTGCGCGCTCCCATCAGCCGCGCACACGCGCTTAACGTTCCGACCCTTGGCGGGAGCGCGCACTACGCTCAGAGCCAAACCCTCCAGATTGCCTCCACCTGCTCACAACTTTCAGCACATCTGTCCAAAAAGGACGAGTGGGCAGCATGAGGGGCACAATCACACACCACGAAAACTCTTTTTTTTGGATCATTCCTTCAAAGGCTTCAATCAAGAAATTCATCTTTACTTGATAGAACTGCCAAAGTATCTATCTCTATATAGGCAACATTTATATAATAATCCATATTCCTATGGTAATTTGAAATCATAGTTTAGGCCTCACAGCAGCGACAGGGACACATTGGACCAATGTGAAGACTAGATTGGGACGTCAAGAGAAAGTGGCAGGCCAGGTTTTATTCTGATTGACCGTCTGACGCTGAAAGTGAAACCCTTTTCTGTTTGCTTCTCTTGCAAAAGTGGAAGAAAAACAATATTCCTTCCACAGGACATCCACATTGTTTTTGTTTTGCTTTTTTTTTTTTTTCTCAGCCTGCTTTGTCGAACGTCTCCGTACTCTAAGCCACATCTGCCTCCTCGAAGGCACAGTATGCTGGACAGTCTCACACTGCCCTCTAGTGACGGACTGCTGCCATTACTCCTACATTGTCTTAAATTTTCTTAACACAGGTTACTCTAAATTCAAAATGTGGGTGCAATAAACTGACACTACGCTCTAACTACATACAGAACCATCCAAGTACAAACACTACAATTAGGCCGACAATGTTATCTGAAAGGAGTGTTGCCTCGTGTCCCAGTTTTCCGAAAAAAAAAACGAGAAACTGAATGTAAAGTTTATATTTCTGTGTATTTAAAGCCAACGTGGGCTGGGAGGCGCGGATGCGCGGCGAAATCCAGCGGTGCGCGCGGCTGGCTCCAGCGCGGTGGATGGCAGCCGCGTAAGGTCCGAGCGCCATTCAAACCAATGGGTGACGTCACGGAGGGTGGGGCGCTCGTTCCAGCATGACGAAACACGGCGCCGTGCAGTCAAACTCGTGACGTCACAGACAGCCTGCCCGTTCACGAACCTATGGGTGACGTCACGGAGGTGACAGAGCCTTTGAGGATAGATGAAAGGTCCTAAAAACCATCAGCGAGACGTATAAGGGAGCAGACGCTCCGCGGCAGCCACTCCACTTTCAGCACTTGGACCTGAGGACAACGTACGAAGTGAGAGAAGCCAGCGGCGACTGAACGTTTGGGACAGAAGCAACTGAGCCACAACTACAGCAGCGACTGAACCTTTGGGACAGCAGCTACTGAGCCACAACTACAGCAGCGACTGAACCTTTGGGACAGCAGCTACTGAGCCACAACTACAGCAGCGACTGAACCTTTGGGACAGCAGCTACTGAGCCACATCTACATCAGCAACCGATCCGCAGAGACAGTGAGTACCACTTTTTACCACGTTGATGGAGACTTATCCAAGCCGTCATCTGTCATTCATCCTTTATCTGTCTGACAGAGAAATCCTACATCTCTCTGCCGTATAGTCCTATTTAAACACATCCATCTCTCAGAAACTTTAGCTGTTATTCATTATTTTATTACCTCAGTATGGCCTCACCTTTTCTGAGCAGTTGAATGTACATTTCTATTGCCTATTGTTAGTTGTTGATATGTTTTACTGATATGGTTTTATACTGTGCGGTGTGTGTGTTTTTTATGTTTCTATATGCTGCTGTAACTCAAGAATTTGCCATTTTGAGACCAACAAACTAAATTTTCTATCTTTCTATCTTGCAGGCCAGAGCAATGGCACAGCGCGGAAACGGAAGAGGAGTCTTCAGGCAGAGGATGCAGGGATACATCGGCGAGCACAACAACCTAGCTCAAGAAGTCACTGAGCTCAACAGACAGCTGGCCGTGGAGACCTCCAAGAACTTCCAGGAGCGCTCCAGGAGAGAGCATCTTGACAAAGAGCTCGAGGACACGCGCGCCCAGTGGAAGAGGCAGAAAACCCTGAAGGAGATGTACATCAACAAGGGGAAGGAGAAGGAGAGAGAGCTGGAGACCATCAAGAAGTACTTGAATCCAGAGACTCTCGACCCGGCCAGGATCGCCACCATGGTGCACAACACCCACAAGAGGCGGAAGAAGAGAGATCTTCAGCAGGACTACGAGGAGCTGCAGGTGGCGCACATTCTCACCAACGAGAAGCACGCCGCCGAGCTCCAGGTAGAGAAGGAGAAATACCAGCTTCTCCAAGAAGAGCTCGACAGGGTCAGAGCCTCCTGCTCCAGCCTCCAGCAAGCCAGCAGCTCCAGCAGTGCGCAGGTGGACGACCTCCAGCAACAGCTTGACAGAGAGATCAGGCAGAGGACGTTCCTCCAGAAGCACCACGAGGAGCTGCAGGCGGCGTACGAAGACAGCCAGGAGAAGCTCGCTGCGGAGAGGGAGAAGAACCAATCCCAGGACCAGAAGCTCGCGGCCCAGCTCCAGACGGAGAAGGAGAAGATCCAATATCTCCAGGAAGAGCTGGACACGATGAGCGCTTCCTGCTCCGGCCTCCATCAAGCCATCAGCTCCAGCAGTGCGCAGGTGGACGACCTCCAGCAGAAGCTCGACAGAGAGATCGAGCAGAGGGCGTTCCTCCAAAAGCACTACCAGGAGCTGCAGGCGGTGCATGAAGAGATCCTGAAGAGGTTTGCTGAGGAGAGCGAGACCAACCAACTGCTCCAGGAACAAGTGGAGCAGGTCACGCTCGACTATGACGCCGACTTGATCGATGTCAGACAGCGGGCGGACGCTCTTCTGGTGGAGCTTCAGAAGGAGGTCCAGGAGAAGGATCTTCTCCAGCAGCAGTACCGAGACCTGCAGGCTGCGCAGCTGCTGGCAGACCGAGCTCTCCAAGAAGAACTGGAGACGCTCAGGCTCTCCCAGCAGCAGCTGACAGACAGGTACCAGTCTGACATGGTCACCGTCAGACAGCAGGTGGAGACCCTCCAGCAGCAGCTTCAGCAGCAGGCCCAGGCTCATGCTGACTCTGTGTCGGAGGCGCGCACACACCTGGGTACCCTGAAGGCTGAGCACGAGGCCGAGGCAGAGAAGTACAAGACTCTGCTGCAGGACAGCCAGGAGAGGGAGATGAGTCTGGTGGAGGAGCTGGAGAAGCTGAAAACACAGCTTCAAGAACAAGTGGCCCTCAACCAGGAGCATCGAGCGGAGCTGGAAGCAGAGAGAGAGGAAAACCAACGTCTCCGTCAAAGACCGAGTAGCCCCGAGTCGGGCACAGAGGAGACGTCCTCCTCCCTCCAGGCTCCTTCCCCGAACCTGGAAGAGAAGCCCTGCGCTGATGAGGAGGAGCCCTGCACCTCGCAGGACTCCCTCCAGCTCCAGCCGCAGCCTGAGGTCCAGGAGGAGCAGCTTCCAGCACCAGCCAAGAAGCGCTCCGTCTGGAAAAGGACACGCCACTTCTTAGGCCTGAGAAAACCTCAAAGGTGGAAGGAGTAAGCGCTGTCTAGTGCACTTTGTACCCATATGTGGGTTTTCTCCGGGAGCTCCGGTTTATCCCACATTCCAAAAACAAAAAAAAAAACTGTGTTGGGTGTTGAGTGCCATGTGTCATGTGCAGTGTGGAATATGTGTATATATGTGTATATATGTAATATATGTAATATGTAATGTATATATGTATATATATGTCATATGTACTGTATATATGTATATATATGTAATATGTAATATGTAATGTATATATGTGTATATATGTAATGTATAATGTGTAATATGTGTTATGTGTAAATTCATTTCAATGTGAAATGAATACATAAAAAAAAAACCTTTAAAAAAATAATAAAGTTCTGAAAACGAATATCAGTGGAGTTGGAGCAATAATTTCTGAATTTGAAGTGTGTAAAACTGTAAGATCATAAACATTAGTTTGGTGTTGAACATCCTAAAGAGTGTATGTTAACAAGTTAACAATTACTGAGGTAACTTCCCATGTCAGTGCAGGGAGAACTGACATTCTAAAATGACTCGATCACTTCTTAGTGAAACAAAAAATCAAACTGAAATAATAAAATACCACAGACGTCTGGTATCTTTTAATCATTTTGGAAAATTTGATCAGTTGGTCTCCAAATTTCTTTGAGATTAAAATATTTCAAAATACGAGACAACGCATCGGTCCAAAACTGCTGCATAGCCTCTGCTCTGTCAGTCTGAATAACATATCCAACATCATCTCTTCCAACCAGTAGACAAAAAAAACCTCAGATTTTCATGAGAAATCCATGAGAATTACAATGAAATATATGTTCATGGAAACACAAAAAACAGATCAGTTTCACCAAGGAGAAGAGAAGGCTGGATTTGCAGAAGCATCTGGTTTTGACTGCTTTTAGTGGAATGTGAACACAAGGGCTTTTATTGTGAAAACAGTTTTAACTTTTGTTCTGAATTCTGCTGAACTGATGCAGTTCTATCCATCATCCAGCAAAAATGGTCCCTTTGTATGTAGTCGAATTGAAAGGTTAAAGTGACAACCTCCATAAAGTTAAAAAAATTTAGTCGAAATCAACTCTTCACCTTATACACCACGAACTTTGAGTACAACTCTGAGTCATGTCACCTGCAGAGGTTTTCTAACGACTCAGCTATTGTTGGGTGTGTAAGAGAGGGAGAGGAGGGTGAATACAGGACACTGGTGGACAACTTTGTAGGGTGGTCCCAACAAAACCAAGGCTGAATGCTAGCAAGACCAGAGAGATGGTGGTCGACTTCAGGAGGAAGAAGATGTCTTCACAGCCAATACAGACCAGGGGAGAGGTGGTGGAGGAGGCAGAGGACTACAAATATCTGGGGGTGGTGATAGACAACAGACTGGACTGGAAATCCAACACAGAGGCTGAAGAGGATGAGCAGACTATTTCCTGAGGAAGCTAAGATCCTTCAGCGTGTGCAGATGAGATCTTTTGCCAGTCTTTTGTTGCCAGTGCCATCTTCTGCTGCTGTGTTGGGGAAGCAGCATCAGAGCCAGCGACACTAGAAAACTGGACAAGATCATCAGGAAGGCTGGCTCTGCACTTGGTCTCAGGCTGGAGTCTTTTAATACTGTGGCGGAGAGGAGAATGCTGAATAAACTGCTGTACGTTATGGACAATGATCAGCACCCTCTCCATCACACAGTACACAGACGGTGGAGTACCTTCTAGCACAGGCTGCTCCAGCTCTGGAAATATACAGGAAATCTTTCCTGCCATATGCCATAACATTGTACAACAAGAGCTGAGTCATGACAATACAGTCACTGGTCATGTATGTTTTCCCACTCTGCCCACTGCACTTTATTCTGCAATTTCATCCTGTTGTCTTTGTGTAATGCTGCTGCTACAGTGTAATTTCCCAGTTTGAGATTAATAAAGTCTATCTATCTATCTGTCTATCTATTTAAAGATAAAATGTCAACGAGATGGATTCTTAGATTTTGTGCATAGCTGCTCAAACAGAAGCAGAGGTTTATCTGTTTCTTATGTGTTGCAGTTATTCTCCTAAAGTGACAGTAACACGAAAAGGGCTTCTAAGAAAAGTTTCCAAAAAGTTGATTTATTTATTTGAAGTAAACATGAATTTAACTAAACTTGTGTCTATTTGTAATCCACTATACCAACATCAAAACTGTTCTGATGATAAATGAAACATTGAATTAAGATAATAATAATTGACACTAGTCTCAATGCACCCCCCCCCCCCAACTCTGTGCCCCAGAAAATTCACCTTCCGCTGCATGAAGTGACATTTATCTGGATGTAGTTTCAACCCAGCTGCTGTGATTCTGCTCAGCACCAGCCGCAGGGAATCCATGGCAGCATTGAAGGTGCTGCCATGGATAAAATGTCGTCCAGGTAAACGAGGCACTGCTGGCGAGGCACACCAGTCAGCCTGGCAAACCTGGCAATCAACCTGGCAATCAACCTGGCAAAGGTGGCAGGGGCGTTGCACAGTCCAAAACAAAGCACCTTGAACTGCCACAGGCCCCGCCCCGTGCTGAAAGCTGTCTTGGGTCTGCACTCCACCCAGAGGGGTACCTGGTAATATCCACTGCGCAGGTCCAGGGATGAGAACAAGGAGGACCCTAAGATCAAGTACAGCGACTCATCGATGCGGGGAAGGGGGTAAGAATCCTTCCTAGTTTCCCCATTCAGCGGCCTGTAGTCGGAGCACAGCCGCCAACCAACTTTCTTTGGCACCATGACGACGGCTGCTGACCACGGGCTGTCTGAGGGTTCGATGAGGTTAGTCTGCAACACCTTTTCCACCGCTTCATCACAAGCCTGCTGACGAGCCAGGGGAAGGCGCCGAGGGCGACATTTGATAGGTGGTGCCTCTCCTGTGTCAATTTTATGATGTAAAAGGTGGGTTCTCCCCACCTCCTCATCACTCAGGGCAAAACAGTCCTGAAACTGCAGCAACAGTTGCCACAACTGTTCCTGCTGCTGCGAGTCCAGGCTGCTACAGTTCTTCCTCCAAATCACCTACACTACAGACAACACCCTCCCCTCACCCAGCCCAGGCAACGAAGGCAAGGGCGTCATTGGAAGACTCCCACTTGGGCAGGCACCACCATCCTCACTCTGTGGAGGGGAGAGTATGGGCAGTGGCCCGGGAATGACGTTGGCAGTCACAGTCTCAACTGCATTCAGTGTGGGGCAAGCGGGGATCGGGCAAGGCAGAAACCTGGGGAACAAAGCAATCACTGCCCCCCCCTGAAAACTCACAGTGCCTCTTATGAAATCCAGCTGACAGCCCGCAGCCCTCATGAAATCCAGTCCCAGGATACACGGGTCCTGGACTGCGGCTACCCACACCAGATGACGCAGTGTCCTTTGTCCCACAGTCACCGACTGCATTCCTCGGCCCTTCATAGGAGCCAACTCACCGGTAACTGTGCGCAATCGCACCAAGGTGGGCTCCGGTTGTGCCCCCCCTGGAATCACATCTGGTCTCACCACAGTCACTGACAACCCTGTATCCACCACTGCCAAATAGGGAACTCCCTGCACCACAACAGGAATGTAGCAAGAGTCACCTGCTGATGGCTCCCCAACTGGCTCCCCATACAAATGATCTGAGCCAACAGCTCCGGGAGAAAGTGATACCTCCCCCTCCTGGGTTTGGAGTAGTGCACTTCCTGGTAATGGTGGGGGTTGTAGTTGTCGCAGTACAACAGGGGTGGGTGTTTGAGACCACATATCCCCCTCTAGGCGGACCCCGGGCCGTTTCCCTCATGGATGTATAATAATAACTGGATACCGGACCAAACATGGCGGCCCATTCATTCCTATGTAACCCTGTTCAGTGGTGCATACGACTTGCTTCCGCATCAAGTAAAGAATAGAGTTTGCGCAGTAGAGTCACTCCCATCAGGCAACACGGGACCATGAACCAATCCGCGTTCGGGAGAAACACGGGGAGAAAGCACGGCGAGACGCATGCACTTTGAGAGTGCATGTGAACTGCTGTGACGTCACACTGTGCTGTGAAACTTTTTAGTGGCTTTTCTGTCATTAAAAAAACATTTTGTAGCCCTGTGATATATATATATATATATATATATATACACATTTTTTCCTCCTATGTTTCTAAATGTGAAATGTAAATTTTTAATGTATGTGCCGGAATGTTTGTTTTATCAGAGCCTGTATGAATATTTTAATTTGTCGAATATTTCTTGAATTTCTGTCATTTTGATTGGTTTATGCGTGGCGATGCCTGTCAGACAGGTGAATTGTGGGAAGGAGAAGGGAGAAAAGGAGGGAAGAAGCCTGAGAGGCAGACGGATAGTTTGTCTTAGGAAAAGTTGATGGAAAACACGCAGGTAGTGGCCATTTGTCGGATATGTAAGTGGAGCCAGACACTGATAGTTGTCAGTCCGAGAACTTCATTGTGTCACTGCGCTGTGAAAGTCAACTTGTGCCGCGGATGCCACGGACTGGGGGTGTCGGCGAAGGAGTCGCCGCCGTTCATCTGGACAAGGTGGACGCCAGGGAGACTCGTCGTCGTCGTCGTCACCACCGGATCTGTGAGGATCGTGGGGGTTCCGCCGGTTAGAGCCGTTTCTCCGGAGCCACGAGCACCCTGCCTGCAGTTGGTCTGCCCCGGGAGCGGAGCAGCCACCTGGGATCAAGATGGCCACACACGTGCTACACCTACAGGCCTGCACCGAGGGTGACATTTTGTTTTAGCATAGTTTGCCGGAATAGAGGGTATTTAGAGGGCGTCTTTGTGACGCTGTCAAATGGGATTGTATTTCATTGTTGTATTTCATCATCATTATTTTTTGTAATATTTCTTACTTTCTTATAGGGGGACGAAAAAAAAGGGGAAAAACGAGCAAGACTTGTTTCAGATTTATTATATGCAAATTCTAGTGTGATAAGATTGTGTGTCAATACAACAAAACCCCACTAATATATATTTTTACTTTATCGTTAATATTTCACGAACTCAGAGCACCCGGTAGATTGGATAGTCTATTCGCATGCCTCACACTACGGCACGAGGGCGCTACATTTTGATAAATGAAAAGTCCATGAATTAAAAATATGCAACAGAAAGATCAGTAGTGATCAATGTCTGCGGCAGAGGACGTCCTGTCAACAGTTTCACAGCCGTCTCTTTTACGATTGCCGTCTATGGGGAAAATGCTTTTTGGGCCCAATGGGATTTCTGTTGCAGTACCAGGGTTGGCCACTGGGAAAAATCGGCTGGCCGGCAGAGGGGCGGCGCCCTATCCAGTTCTTATTATACATCCATGGCTTCCCTGCTGCTGACCAGCATTGGGGCACTCCCCGACCAAATGTCCAGTCTGGCCACACCCCCAGCAGACCCTGGGCCCTGGGCGTGATCTGCGAGACGCCTGCAGTGTCACAGCCCTCAACAATCCAGTCACCTCATCTACCCACGCTGGCTTCTCCTCCACTGAGGGGATGCCTGCTGCCGCTCTCACCACCGGCGAGCTCCTATACTGAACGCCTGCCCCCGCCACACCCCACACATTCTCCCTCTCCACAGCCATTTCCAAGGCTGCCTGCAGGGACCGGGGATGCTGGAGCTGCACCTGCACACGCAGCTCAGTGGGAAGGAGGGCTCTCATGAACCGATCCCGTGCAAGCTCGCTCTGTACTCCGGGGGGCATGTGAGCATAAGCCCGCCGGGTCAGGCTCTCTATATCATTGGCTAGCACCCGAAGTGGCTCCCCAGCTCTCCTGCCCCAGTTACTCAGTTCATTTCACAGGAGTTCGGGTTGCCTACACTGACCAAAACGCCTCTGGAGTGCCCCCACTAAAGCCTCATAGTCACGTCTCTCATCCAGGCTTAGCAGCAGGAGGCAGGACAGAGCCTCATCAGTGAGACACAGAGCCAACTGCAGTGCTTTCATGTCCACTGACCAGCCCTCAGCCTGAGCGAGCAGCTCATACTGGGCCAGAAAAGCCTCCCAATCGGCCCTACCGGAGAACTTAGGTACCTTTACCAAAGGAACACCAGTTGGGCGAAGGGCACCACCAAAGCTGCCGCCAGATGCCCTGAAGGATCACTTCCGGTCGGGTGAGGGCGCGAACTGCCGATGAAGGGGCCAAACTAGCTTCGTTTGCCATTTTCACAGTGGCATCCCTCAGCCGACGCCTTGCCTCGAGTGTAGTATTCTTGAGCTCGCTGGCTAAGTCCTCCGACCATCCACCCGCACCGCCTTCCCTCTCGTCAGACATCTCTTCCGACTTAAGTTTCTTTCCCCCTCTGGCATCCATAGTTAGCATGCGCTAGCAGCGGCTAACAGTTCCACAATCACCCGAGAGAGACGGCAAACTGGTTCAAATGAGCGGCGTGCCCTGTCCGAAGTCACTTATGACACCAGTGTAATGTCTCAGCAAAAAGACAAGAGCATTTCTTCATAAAAAAGGTTTTATTCCTCTGTTCATCACATTATCATTGAAGCAAATGTATTCCGCCAGGTAAAAAAGAACTACAACTTAACTACAACTTCCGGTTCACCACCCCTGACCCCGGAACTCCGCCCTCTCTCACGCTCACCAATCCTCACCCCCCACCCACCTTGACTGACAGGACCTGCTGTCCAGTAAACAACAGTGACAGGGAGGGTGACAGACTAACAACTTTATAACGAGGGTCCGTTACAGTAACATCCATCGCTCATTCCTCCCCACCGCCGCCCCATTGTCACCGCTCGCTCCAGCGCGGTGCATGGCAGCCGCGTCCAGTCCAACTCCTAGCGTCATTCAAACCAATGGGTGACGTCACGGAGGGTGGGGCGCTCGTTCCAACTCGTGGCGTCACAGACGGCCTGCCCGTTCGCAAACCTATGGGTGACGTCACGGAGGTGACGGAGCCTTTGAGGATAGATGAAAGGTCCTAAAAACCATCAGCGAGACGTATAAGGGAGCAGACGCTCCGCGGCAGCCACTCCACTTTCAGCACTTGGACCTGAGGACAACGTACGAAGTGAGAGAAGCCAGCGGCGACTGAACGTTTGGGACAGAAGCAACTGAGCCACAACTACAGCAGCGACTGAACCTTTGGGACAGCAGCTACTGAGCCACAACTACAGCAGCGACTGAACCTTTGGGACAGCAGCTACTGAGCCACATCTACATCAGCAACCGATCCGCAGCGACAGTGAGTACCACTTTTTACCACGTTGATGGAGACTTATTTATCCAAGCCATCATCTGTTATTCATCCTTTATCTGTCTGACAGAGAAATCCTACATCTCTCTGCCGTATAGTCCTGTTTCAACACATCCATCTCTCAGAAACTTTAGCTGTTATTCATTATTTTATTAACTCAGTATGGCCTCACCTTTTCTGAGCAGTTGAATGTACATTTCTATTGCCTATTGTTAGTTGTTGATATGTTTTACTGTATAGTTTTTGTTGTATACTTCATGCACAGTTTGGTTTTATACTGTGTGGTGTGTGTGTTTTTTATGTTTGTAAATGCTGCTGTAACTCAAGAATTTGCCATTTTGAGATCAACAAACTAAATTTCTCTGTCTATCTATCTTTCTATCTTGCAGGCCAGAGCAATGGCACAGCGCGGAAACGGAAGAGGAGTCTTCAGGCAGAGGATGCAGGGATACATCGGCGAGCACAACAACCTAGCTCAAGAAGTCACTGAGCTCAACAGACAGCTGGCCGTGGAGACCTCCAAGAACTTCCAGGAGCGCTCCAGGAGAGAGCATCTTGACAAAGAGCTCGAGGACACGCGCGCCCAGTGGAAGAGGCAGAAAACCCTGAAGGAGATGTACATCAACAAGGGGAAGGAGAAGGAGAGAGAGCTGGAGACCATCAAGAAGTACTTGAATCCAGAGACTCTCGACCCGGCCAGGATCGCCACCATGGTGCACAACACCCACAAGAGGCGGAAGAAGAGAGATCTTCAGCAGGACTACGAGGAGCTGCAGGTGGCGCACATTCTCACCAACGAGAAGCACGCCGCCGAGCTCCAGGTAGAGAAGGAGAAATACCAGCTTCTCCAAGAAGAGCTCGACAGGGTCAGAGCCTCCTGCTCCAGCCTCCAGCAAGCCAGCAGCTCCAGCAGTGCGCAGGTGGACGACCTCCAGCAACAGCTTGACAGAGAGATCAGGCAGAGGACGTTCCTCCAGAAGCACCACGAGGAGCTGCAGGCGGCGTACGAAGACAGCCAGGAGAAGCTCGCTGCGGAGAGGGAGAAGAACCAATCCCAGGACCAGAAGCTCGCGGCCCAGCTCCAGACGGAGAAGGAGAAGATCCAATATCTCCAGGAAGAGCTGGACACGATGAGCGCTTCCTGCTCCGGCCTCCATCAAGCCATCAGCTCCAGCAGTGCGCAGGTGGACGACCTCCAGCAGAAGCTCGACAGAGAGATCGAGCAGAGGGCGTTCCTCCAAAAGCACCACCAGGAGCTGCAGGCGGTGCATGAAGAGATCCTGAAGAGGTTTGCTGAGGAGAGCGAGACCAACCAACTGCTCCAGGAACAAGTGGAGCAGGTCACGCTCGACTATGACGCCGACTTGATCGATGTCAGACAGCGGGCGGACGCTCTTCTGGTGGAGCTTCAGAAGGAGGTCCAGGAGAAGGATCTTCTCCAGCAGCAGTACCGAGACCTGCAGGCTGCGCAGCTGCTGGCAGACCGAGCTCTCCAAGAAGAACTGGAGACGCTCAGGCTCTCCCAGCAGCAGCTGACAGACAGGTACCAGTCTGACATGGTCACCGTCAGACAGCAGGTGGAGACCCTCCAGCAGCAGCTTCAGCAGCAGGCCCAGGCTCATGCTGACTCTGTGTCGGAGGCGCGCACACACCTGGGTACCCTGAAGGCTGAGCACGAGGCCGAGGCAGAGAAGTACAAGACTCTGCTGCAGGACAGCCAGGAGAGGGAGATGAGTCTGGTGGAGGAGCTGGAGAAGCTGAAAACACAGCTTCAAGAACAAGTGGCCCTCAACCAGGAGCATCGAGCGGAGCTGGAAGCAGAGAGAGAGGAAAACCAACGTCTCCGTCAAAGACCGAGTAGCCCCGAGTCGGGCACCGAGGAGACGTCCTCCTCCCTCCAGGCTCCTTCCCCGAACCTGGAAGAGAAGCCCTGCGCTGATGAGGAGGAGCCCTGCACCTCGCAGGACTCCCTCCAGCTCCAGCCGCAGCCTGAGGTCCAGGAGGAGCAGCTTCCAGCACCAGCCAAGAAGCGCTCCGTCTGGAAAAGGACACGCCACTTCTTAGGCCTGAGAAAACCTCAAAGGTGGAAGGAGTAAGCGCTGTCTAGTGCACTTTGTACCCATATGTGGGTTTTCTCCGGGAGCTCCGGTTTATCCCACATTCCAAAAACAAAAAAAAAACTGTGTTGGGTGTTGAGTGCCATGTGTCATGTATAGTGTGGAATATGTGTATATATGTATATATATGTAATATATGTAATATGTAATATGTAATGTACATATGTATATATATATGTAATATGTAATGTATATATGTAATATATATAATATGTAATGTATATATGTATATATGTAATGTGTAATATGTGTTATGTGTAAATTCATTTCAATGTGAAATGAATACATAAAAAAAAATCCTTTAAAAAAATAATAAAGTTCTGAAAACGAATATCAGTGGAGTTGGAGCAATAATTTCTGGATTTGAAATGTGTAAAAACTGTAAGATCATAAACATTAGTTTGGTGTTGAACATCCTAAAGAGTGTATGTTAACAGGTTAACAATTACTGAGGTAACTTCCCATGTCAGTGCAGGGAGAACTGACATTCTAAAATGACTCGATCAGTTCTTAGTGAAACAAAAAATCAAACTGAAATAATAAGATACCACAGACGTCTGGTATCTTTTATCTCTTATCATTTTGGAAAATTTGATCAGTTGGTCTCCAAATTTCTTTGAGATTAAAATATTTCAAAATACCAGACAACGCATCGGTCCAAAACTGCTGCATAGCCTCTGCTCTGTCAGTCTGACTAACATATCCAACATCATCTCTTCCAACCAGTAGCTAAAAACCTCAGATTTCCATGAGAAATCCATGAGAATTACAATGAAATATATGTTTATGGAAACACAAGAAACAGATCAGTTTCACCAAGGAGAAGAGAAGGCTGGATTTGCAGAAGCATCTGGTTTTGACTGCTTTTAGTGGAATGTGAACACAAGGGCTTTTATTGTGAAAACAGTTTTAACTTTTGTTCTGAATTCTGCTCAACTGATGCAGTTCTATCCATCATCCAGCAAAAATGGTACCTTTGTATGTAGTCAAATTGAAAGGTTAAAGTGACAACCTCCATAAAGTTAAAAAAAATTTAGTCGAAATCAACTCTTCACCTTATACGCCACGAACTTTGAGTACAACTCTGAGTCATGTCACCTGCAGAGGTTTTCTAACGACTCAGCTATTGTTGGGTGTGTAAGAGAGGGAGAGGAGGGTGAATACAGGACACTGGTGGACAACTTTGTAGGGTGGTCCCAACAAAACCAAGGCTGAATGCTAGCAAGACCAGAGAGATGGTGGACGACTTCAGGAGGAAGAAGATGTCTTCACAGCCAATACAGACCAGGGGAGAGGTGGTGGAGGAGGTCGAGGACTACAAATTTCTTGGGGTGGTGATAGACAACAGACTGGACTGGAAATCCAACACAGAGGCTGAAGAGGATGAGCAGACTATTTCCTGAGGAGGCTAAGATCCTTCAGCGTGTGCAGATGAGATCTTTTGCCAGTCTGTTGTTGCCAGTGCCATCTTCTGCTGCTGTGTTGGGGAAGCAGCATCAGAGCCAGCGACACTAGAAAACTGGACAAGATCATCAGGAAGGCTGGCTCTGCACTTGGTCTCAGGCTGGAGTCTTTTAATACTGTGGTGGAGAGGAGAATGCTGAATAAACTGCTGTACGTTATGGACAATGATCAGCACCCTCTCCATCACACAGTACACAGACGGTGGAGTACCTTCTAGCACAGGCTGCTTCAACTCTGGAAATATACAGGAAATCTTTCCTGCCATATGCCATAACATTGTAGAACAAGAGCTGAGTCATGACAATACAGTCACTGGTCATGTATGTTTTCCCACTCTGCCCACTGCACTTTATTCTGCAATTTTGTCCTGTTGTCTTTGTGTAATGCTGCTGCTACAGTGTAAAAAGATTAATAAAGTCTATCTATCTATCTATGGATGAAATGTCAACGAGATGGATTGATACATTTCGTGCATAGCTGCTCAAACAGAAACAGAGGTTTATCTGTTTCAAATGTGTTGCAGTTATTCTCCTAAAGTGACAGTAACACAAAAAGGGCTTCTAAGAAAAGTTTCCAAAAAGTTGATTTATTTATTTGAAGTAAACATGAATTGAACTAAACTTGTGACTGTTTGTAATCTACGGAAGTGTAGTAATTGAATGGAAAAATCAATTGAACTATTGTGCAATAAACATAAAACGAAGCATAAGTAAGAGTAAGCAATGACATTTTACACAAAGGTTGTGAATAAAGGGCGGAGTTAAGTCAAACTCTACTTGACCGGGATTCGAACCAGGTATTCCCGTGTGGGAATCCATGTCACTGTCCACTCCACTAACAGCAAAATTTTCCTGGGAGATGTAAATATATATCTACCTTTACGTATATCATATTTAATAATTAGATAAATTAAACATTGAATTAAAATAATAATAATCGTACATTAATATTACTGTTATTATACTATATGACTCATGAGTGAACATCTTTGTCCTCATTTTAATTCACTTCATGCCGTTTTATGTGACTCCACAAGCCTCACATAACTTTATGTGACTTTCTGCTCCAGAGGGCTCCGGCCCAATTTAATCACCAAGTATGGCAGTCATAAAGCAAACTCTAATATGAAATACAAATCAGTGAATTCAATTAGAGAAACAAAGAATTAGGCATGATATTACAGTCTTTTATTTGAAATATCTGCTGTAAAACACACAGTCATACAAACATGAATAAAGTTAAACTGATTGACTGCTATTGTACTGGATGTAAATGATCACATTCAATCCAACTCTGTGTTAGATGAAAATGCACTTCATGAGAAGATGAAAGGCCACTGTGAAGAGGGAAAGATAATGCTTGAAGTGAACAATCACATCACTGAATCTTCAGGGATTTCGTCAGACAGCAGGTGGAGACCCTCCAGCAGCAGCTTCAGCATCAGGCCAAGGCTTATGCCATCCTGACATCCTCATTTGAAATAAAAATTCTTGTAATTTTGAAAAAATAAATATTGATATAAATAAGAATATTAATCAAATTCTTTGACAGTGTTGTGAATTGGATGGACACACAGGTGCATCTTCAGTGACAAGTGCCAAGTCATGCCTATATCTTGTCTGCTTTTTAACAGCTTCCTCTTACAATAATCATTCAGTACAGATAATTAATACTGTCACAACAGCCATTCTGGTTTCCTCTCCTCTTAAGGACACCTGAATGGTGGAATCGTCCCCCAGTCACTACATTAAGTTTCTAATTTCAAACCCTTCGTTTAGAAGGCGAGTGTGAATGGAACATTTATGTGGCCATGTGGAGAGCAGTGGGGCAGCAGGTCTGCATGACATTGAGGCTTGTTTCGATGTCACTCACTGAGGTACACACTGACTCTCACTGACGCTCACCCACTATCCTCTCAAATGTGAAATTGCAGAACTTGGATAACAGAATATGAGAGAACTTCATTTATATCGGACAAAAAAAATGTAACTTCAGAACTGTCATCGCTGCTCTTGATTGTAATGGTTTCTTTCTTTGTTATGCAGTATTTCACATTCAAGGTGTGCCATGCTTGGAAGAAAGACCTTATATTTCTGCCACACAGCTGATGAATGCACATGAGGGCGTAATTTTTGCATTGAAGATGTCACTTTCACCCTAATGTCAAGCCTTCATCACATCACATCACATGACAATTCACTTTTTTAATTTAACTTGAATGAGTCTGCATGACATTAGTCTTTTAATCAACCTATTCTCTACTGACGTCACCTGCTTTATCTGAGTGTGTGTGTGTGTGTGTTTGTGTGTGTGTGTGTGTGTGTGCGTGTGTTTGTTTTGCCACTGTTAGCTTGTTAAACTTACCCGGGCTGTTTCCGGGACTTTTCTGCAAGTCAAATGAAGAGTTCACTATGTAAAACAGAATCTGACTTAACATCATGTTCTTCTCTAATCTCTGACCAACAAACAGGAACAGGAACAACAAACAGCTTTGGAACACCTGAAGCATAATAGGATAAGAGATCTTGAAATGAGGAGTATGGTTACAGTGTCCTTGGAGTTTTTGTTGTAATATATATACATATACATATATATATATACAAACATACTTAAATCTACATGTAACATTATAGTGTGAATATACATGTAATATACATGTAATAGCCTCAGTGACATCGTTTGCACAGCTGCAAAAGGGATAAAATAATCATGCTCACAAAAGAATGTTTTTCGTATGAAAAGGTATTTTTATTTCTTATTGTCAAATGTCCCCATTTCTGTTAGACTGAAAATCCTGAGGGTTTTCATTCAGCTTTGGAACTGAATTAGTTCATCATCAGTCCCTGGGAGTAAACAAACTCAGGATTTCAGCTTCACTCCTTGTCTCCCTCACTCCCACCAGTTGGCACTTGTCTCTGGTCTCCCGGATGGTAGACACCACTCTGCTGACTGAGCTAGTTGATAAAGTGACACATATGAAACAAATATGTTAATAATAATAATAATAATAATAACAATAATGATGAAAAGTTAGTTTCTTAGGACAAAGAGGAAAACAGTTAGTTAGCCCACTACATACAAGGCACACACCACTCTCCAGCTGGTCCTGATGTTCTTCACACCTTTCTTGCAGCCTTGTCTCTTCTCCTTTGTCATCAAGGTGTTCCTGGAGTCCCGGTCGTCTATGCTGCTGTCACTGGAAGGTTGATGCAGCCTACGGAAAATCATTGAATAACTTCTACAATAGTAGTGAATGCGTTCTGAAGCTTTTTATTGATTTGATTATGTCGGACGATTCAGAGCAAATTCAGAAAGCACAAAATAACATCACCATGCTCTCTAACATCATGGCTCTTGCCATGACTTCAATATTTACCTCTGGCTAATGAATCCACAGCTCATACTAGAGACGATGGAGAAGAAGATGGTGCCATCCAGGAGCAGGGTCAGGGCTCATGCTGTGTTCAGTTCCGTGGTCTGCAGGAGCTGTGCACCCTGAAAAACAACAAAAATACGTCATCAATCACTTCATTTCACTCCAGCTTACACACAGCCTTTGTTGTTTCTTTAGCCACATGATATAAACCTGACAATCAAGTGAATTACATTCATGGATGTTCTCACATATACGAAGCATGCATATCAATAACAATCAGTCATGCAATGACTTACTTATCCCACTGAATGAAAGGCCACCATCATTCTCCGACTGGTCTTGTTGTCGTCCATCTTTTCTCCTTTGGTCCGGTCTCATCCTCTCTGTCGTCATGGAAATCCAGGAGCGCTGGTCTTCAGAGACTTTGGCTTTTGATAAACCACACTGTTGGATTTATATCAGTGTTAAAATCAAGTGAACAACATTCATGAATGTTCTCATAAATATGAGGCATGCATGTCAACAACAATCAGTGATGAAATGACTTACTTATCCCACTGAATGAAAGGCCACCATCATTCTCCGACTGGTCTCATTGTCATCCATCTTTTCTCCTTTGATCCGGTCTCATCCTCTCTGTCGTCCAGGATATCCTAGAGTCCTGGTCTTGCCTTTTGACGTTGGCTTTTGCTGAGCTACACTGTGGGATTTGTATAAATATGACAATCAGAGGAACATTAATGTCTTTACGCAAAAAAGGATGCATCAAAGTTGAAGAAAGGTTCACTCGTGAATACTTATCCCACTGGTCCTGGTGTCATCCATTCATTTCTTATGGTCACAGAAGCCTGTGAATAAGCACAGCACTGTGACATAATAGTTGATAATGTTCTATTTGAAAATATGCAGCACATGAAAATGTAGCTGGCCAAACTTCAATGAAGAAATGACTTACTTGGCTCATTAAATGAAAGGTGCCCATCACTCTTCAACTGATCCTGTTGTCAGACCATCCTCTGCTTCAGTCACATCTTCTTCATCGAGGGCTTGGTTCTCCTTGTGGTTGTTGTGGAGAGGTTGGTGCAGCCTGTGGAGAGACAGAAGGAATTAGTCAAACAACAAACATGAGAGAGAAATTGTGATTGGGTATTAACTTACCTTTTCCTGTACAGTCATAAACACCTTCGCCAACTTCTCCAGTCCACCTCACATTACTTAATTCTATTCAAACATCTACAGACAACACATTGTACACACATTCACCAGACAACACAGAGTAACATGCTAGAACTATACTCACCTCACTATACTTACCTCTGCAACATCTACACCCTGTACAGGACAACAAACTCAACATTTCCTGCCATCATTGTACTAACATCACTAGACAACACACTGTACACGCATTCATGTGACAACACAGAATAACAGTGCAGACATGTAGTTGTGTGATGTTAACCCAGCATGTTGGTGGAGGTGGCTGCAGGAGATGTGCTGCCTTTACACACCAACAAACAGGCTGCTGGGGATGACATGTTGAGTTTCCCTTGAGTGGAGAGGCACATGGGAGAGTGCTTAGAGTTGAAGCATCTCAGTCTGAGTCACTGTCATGGGGGACCGGAGGACGGAACCAGTGTGCGCGTCGTCCATATCCACGGCCTGTGGAAGTGGACGGATAACAGCGCTCCACACTGGTGCCAGGAGAAGCTCCAGAGGCAGATGCCCCCAAACGCTTCTCTGGGCGTTTCCTCTTCCTCCTCGGTCCCTTCACCTCAGTGTCAGTCTTCTCCCGCCTCCTCCTCCTCTTGCGCCTGTGTCCTGAAGACCAGGGAGCGTCTTCAGGGGCGGACAGAGAGCCGACCTTCAGCCTTTTTGTGCTGACCTCCTCTGCATCGCTATCATCCAAGAGCCGCTTGGCGGACATCCTGGGCGCTGACCCGTCCCACCTTCGGGAAACAGCAGCTTCCACACAAGGTTGCTCTGGCTCTGTGGGAACTGTGGCCTCAGCTCTGTCAGGAGCACTGTCAGAGAGGATCACAGACTCCCAAGGAGCCAAAGCCTGGGGACCGTCAGCAGCAGCATCAGCAGAGGAGGGAGAAGGCAGGCCCTCTTCCCTTACCTGGGGGATGGAGACAGGCAGGTCTTCTTCATCCTTCCAGGGGAGGGAGACAGACTGGTCCTCCTCGTACGTCCAGGGGATGGAGACAGCCAGGTCCTCATCATCTACCAAGGGGATGTAGATGGGCAGGTCCTCGTCATCCTTCCAGGGGGTCAGGACAGCCAGGTCCTCTTCATCTCCTGAGAGGAGGGAGACAGGGAGGTCTTCCTTGTGGTAGTCCATGCCTGAGGGGAAAAGGATACAAACACATTTAAAATATCTCTCATTGCATTAAAAGTGTTGATTTTGATGAGCAACAATAAAAAGTTCAAAAGTCAGGAAAAATACAATCACACATACAATCAAAATGTATACAACTATGAAACTATGTTACAAGCATCTCTCCAATAACGTCACTGAAAGCTTCATCCATGTGACACTCAATAACAACACATTGACAAGTATCCGTCCATCCATCATCAACCACTTATCCAAACTCAGGGTGCAGGCGCAGCAGCTTGAGCAGAGAGCTCCACACCTCCCTCTCCTCTGCAACGTTGGCTCACTGACTGAGGGATTCCCAGGCTTTCCTCAGACAGTCAGGAGATGTAATCTCTCCATCTCATCGTGGGTCTGCCCCAAGGTGTCCTTCCAGCTGGCTGTGCCAGGAACTCTTCCCTAGGAAACCACCCAACCACCTCAACTTCCACACCAAGGAGCAGCAGTTCCACCCCTAGTCCCTCCAGGATGACTGAGCTTCTCACTCTATCTCTGAGGGAGTCCCCCGCCAAAACCCATCTCAGACGCTCGTATCCCCATCAAGTTCTTTTGGTGATGACCCCCCCACTCATCACCATGGCTGAGGATAGGAACCAAGATTGACTGGTAGAGAGACTACAACGACAACTAGAATGTATGAAACATTGTTCATTAAAAGCTATATCTTGCTTTTACCAAAAGAATGGTGCATGGCTTCAATTCAGTAATGATCACCTCTGCATACAATACAAATATACAAATACATTACCCACACACAATTAAATATATGCAACATATATAAAACTAATGTTAATCTGTTGCACAATAGTCGGACACCAGCTCAACAATCTGCTGTAGTGATGACACATTATAAAATTGATTATCTGATTTTCATGATCACCTGTCTGGATCAACAACATATAGTACAATTTCGCTGCATTTACGCAAAACTCTCTGCAGATAAAACACAGTGACAACTGCAAAAGCGACAAAAGTTCGTAGATTCTTACCCCCCTTGTGACATATTCCGTAGTGTCCTACAGTCATACCTCCCTACATGGATGCATACATGACACCGCATATTTCCTCGTATTCAGCCAAACACCTCTACACCGCTAAATCCAAACAAGACCAACGAACAGCGCAGGGTCTCGTCTACGTGCCCCGCAGCTACGACCCCTGCACGCTGTGACGTCATGACGTCCTGACGCTGACGACCGTTTGTTGGGTCGTCTCCGGAAGTCGTCTCCAAGGCAATAAACGATGCGCGGTTTCAAACGTAAACTTGACAAAAGAAAATGTCTTCCATTCAAAATATTAGCCCAATTTCTGTACCCACAATGTTTCACAGCTATTAATACAAATCGATACTGATGATAATATTCAGACTACTAGCAGGGCTGTAGGACTGTCTTTACACTCCTCTGTGGCAGGTGGAGCGCTTTACCCTCCCACCCCCACCCGCGACTGTCAGCGGCACAATGGAGGCCCCACCCGTCCAAATCTCACTCCTAGCTTTTAGAAAAGTTGTCTTCCTTAAATACTACTACGACTAATGAATGTCTTACCTCCGTGGTCTGGCATGGGTCTCCTGAAGGCCATCGTCACGATCCTCGTTTGTTCTTCTGAAAGTTTAGGTGGTTTAAGCGAAAGCAATCAGGTTTCCACTCAGCTCAGTTCTGATGGACCAACCGGCCCAGAACCGGCGGTCCGATCAGGGCAGTTCTGGTGATCGGATCGGCCTACCTCAGTCAGTCCAGTCAATTCTGTTGTGATCTTCTTCCTCTTCGATCCAGTCGATTGTAGCTCTTCCTCAGTTTTTTGCTTTCAGACAGTCCTTCTAGTGTCCAGGAGAGTAGGTGTACTTACCAACGTCCAGGCCAGAAAGGGAGGGAATGCTGGGCACCTCTTCATATATAGTAACATTTGTTTGTTTTTGTTCAAAACTTCACTATACCAAATCACAGGTGTAATTTTACCTGTAGAATGCCACACACACACACACTGACAATTATGTCCGATTCATAATGAGTTTTCTCCAAGTCCCACAGCTTCTTTCCACAGTCCAAAACCATGTATATTAAGATTGGTTAGACTCCAAATTGCCCCTTGTTGTAGGTGTCCTGTGATGGACTGGACTAACATAATCAATGGATAGATACTTTAAATTCTAAATACATATGACTCTGTCACATGTTTTGTTACCTCTCAACACTAAACCATCAAATATTTATGAATTGAAACTGAGTTGCACTACAAATGTACTTAAATGTGTATATATGTACATTATAGCGAAAGTGTGAATATACATGTAATAGCCTCAGTGATATCGCTTGCACAGCTGCAAAAGGGATAAAATAATCATGCTCACAAAAGAATGTTTTTTGTATGAAAAGGTATTTTTATTTCTTATTGTCAAATGTCCCCATTTCTGTTAGACTGAAAATCCTGAGGGTTTTCATTCAGCTTTGGAACTGAATTAGTTCATCATCAGTCCCTGGGAGTAAACAAACTCAGGATTTCATCTTCACTCCTTGTCTCCCTCACTCCCACCAGTTGGCACTTGTCTCTGCTCTCCCAGATGGGAGACACCACTCTGCTGACTGAGCTAGTTGATAAAGTGACACATATGAAACAAATATGTTAATAATAATAATAATAATGATGAAAAGTTAGTTTCTTAGGACAAAGAGGAAAGCAGTTAGTTAGCCCACTACATACAAGGCACACACCACTCTCCAGCTGGTCCTGATGTTCTTCACACCTTTCTTGCAGCCTTGTCTCTTCTCCTTTGTCATCAAGGTGTTCCTGGAGTCCCGGTCGTCTATGCTGCTGTCACTGGAAGGTTGATGCAGCCTACGGAAAATCATTGAATAACTTCTACAATAATAGTGAATGCGTTCTGAAGGTTTTATTGATTTGATTATGTCGGACGATTCAGAACAAATTCAGAAAGCACAAAATAACATCACCATGCTCTCTAACATCATGGCTCTTGCCATGACTTCAATATTTACCTCTGGCTAATGAATCCACAGCTCATACTAGAGACGATGGAGAAGAAGATGGTGCCATCCAGGAGCAGGGTCAGGGCTCATGCTGTGTTCAGTTCAGTGGTCTGCAGGAGCTGTGCTGTCCTGAAAAACAACAAAAATACGTCATCAATCACTTCATTTCACTCCAGCGTACACACAGCCTTTGTTGTTTCTTTAGCCACATGATATAAACCTCGCGATCAAGTGAATTACATTCATGAATGTTCTCACATATACGAAGCATGCATATCAATAACAATCAGTCATGCAATGACTTACTTATCCCACTGAATGAAAGGCCACCATCATTCTCCGACTGGTCTTGTTGTCGTCCATCTTTTCTCCTTTGGTCCGGTCTCATCCTCTCTGTCGTCATGGAAATCCGGGAGTGCTGGAACCAGTGTGCGCGTCGTCCATATCCACGGCCTGTGGAAGTGGACGGATAACAGCGCTCCACACTGGTGCCAGGAGAAGCTCCAGAGGCAGATGCCTCCAAGCGCTTCTCTGGGCGTTTCCTCTTCCTCCTCGGTCCCTTCACCTCAGTGTCAGTCTTCTCCCGCCTCCTCCTCCTCTTGCGCCTGTGTCCTGAAGACCAGGGAGCGTCTTCAGGGGCGGACAGAGAGCCGACCTTCAGCCTCTTTGTGCTGACCTCCTCTGCATCGCTATCATCCAAGAGCCGCTTGGCGGACATCCTGGGCGCTGACCCGTCCCACCTTCTGGAAACAGCAGCTTCCACACAAGGTTGCTCTGGCTCTGTGGGAACTGTGGCCTCAGCTCTGTCAGGAGCACTGTCAGAGAGGATCACAGACTCCCAAGGAGCCAAAGCCTGGGGACCGTCAGCAGCAGCATCAGCAGAGGAGGGAGAAGGCAGGCCCTCTTCACTAACCTGGGGGATGGAGACAGGCAGGTCTTCTTCATCCTTCCAGGGGAGGGAGATAGACTGGTCCTCCTCGTACGTCCAGGGGATGGAGACAGCCAGGTCCTCATCATCTACCAAGGGGATGTAGATGGGCAGGTCCTCGTCATCCTTCCAGGGGGTCAGGACAGCCAGGTCCTCTTCATCTCCTGAGAGGAGGGAGACAGGGAGGTCTTCCTCGTGGTAGTCCATGCCTGAGGGGAAAAGGATACAAACACATTTTAAATATCTCTCATTGCATTAAAAGTGTTGATTTTGATGAGCAACAATAAAAAGTTCAAAAGTCAGGAAAAATACAATCACACATATAATCAAAATGTATACAACTGTGAAACTATGTTACAAGCATCTCTCCAATAACGTCACTGTAAGCTTCATCCATGTGACACTCAATAACAACACAATGACAAGTATCCATCCATCCATCATCAACCACTTATCCAAACTCAGGGTGCAGGCGCAGCAGCTTGAGCAGAGAGCTCCACACCTCCCTCTCCTCTGCAACGTTGGCTCACTGACTGAGGGATTCCCAGGCTTTCCTCAGACAGTCAGGAGATATAATCTCTCCATCTCATCGTGGGTCTGCCCCAAGGTGTCCTTCCAGCTGGCTGTGCCAGGAACTCTTCCCTAGGAGACCACCCAACCACCTCAACTTCCACACCAAGGAGCAGCAGTTCCACCCCTAGTCCCTCCAGGATGACTGAGCTTCTCACTCTATCCCTGAGGGAGACCCCCGCCAAAACCCATCTCAGACGCTTGTATCCCCATCAAGTTCTTTTGGTGATGACCCCCCCACCCATCACCATGGCTGAGGATAGGAACCAAGATTGACTGGTAGAGAGACTACAACGACAACTAGAATGTATGAAACATTGTTCATTAAAAGCTATATCTTGGTTTTACCAAAAGAATGGTGCATGGCTTCAATTCAGTAACGATCACCTCTGCATACAATACAAATATACAAATACATTACCCACACACAATTAAATATATGCAACATATATAAAACTAATGTTAATCTGTTGCACAATAGTCGGACACCAGCTCAACAATCTGCTGTAGTGATGACACATTATAAAATTGATTATCTGATTTTCATGATCACCTGTCTGGATCAACAACATATAGCACAATTTCGCTGCATTTACGCAAAACTCTCTGCAGATAAAACACAGTGACAACTGCAAAAGCGACAAAAGTTCGTAGATTCTCACCCCCCTTGTGACATATTCCGTAGTGTCCTACAGTCATACCTCCCTACATGGATGCATACATGACACCGCATGTTTCCTCGTGTTCAGCAAAACAGCTCTACACCGCTAAATCCAAACAAGACCAACGAACAGCGCAGGGTCTCGTCTACGTGCCCCGCAGCTACGACCCCTGCACGCTGTGACGTCATGACGTCCTGACGCTGACGACCGTTTGTTGGGTCGTCTCCGGAAGTCGTCTCCAAGGCAATAAACGATGCGCGGTTTCAAACGTAAACTTGACAAAAGAAAATGTCTTCCATTCAAAATATTAGCCCAATTTCTGTACCCACAATGTTTCACAGCTATTAATACAAATCGATACTGATGATAATATTCAGACTACTAGCAGGGCTGTAGGACTGTCTTTACAGTCCTCTGTGGCAGGTGGAGCGCTTTACCCTCCCACCCCCACCCGCGACTGTCAGCGGCACAATGGAGGCCCCACCCGTCCAAATCTCACTCCTAGCTTTTAGAAAAGTTGTCTTCCTTAAATACTACTACGACTAATGAATGTCTTACCTCCGTGGTCTGGCATGGGTCTCCTGAAGGCCATCGTCACGATCCTCGTTTGTTCTTCTGAAAGTTTAGGTGGTTTAAGCGAAAGCAATCAGGTTTCCACTCAGCTCAGTTCTGATGGACCAACCGGCCCAGAACCGGCGGTCCGATCAGGGCAGTTCTGGTGATCGGATCGGCCTACCTCAGTCAGTCCAGTCAATTCTGTTGTGATCTTCTTCCTCTTCGATCCAGTCGATTGTAGCTCTTCCTCAGTTTTTTGCTTTCAGACAGTCCTTCTAGTGTCCAGGAGAGTAGGTGTACTTACCAACGTCCAGGCCAGAAAGGGAGGGAATGCTGGGCACCTCTTCATATATAGTAACATTTGTTTGTTTTTGTTCAAAACTTCACTATACCAAATCACAGGTGTAATTTTACCTGTAGAATGCCACACACACACACACTGACAATTATGTCCGATTCATAATGAGTTTTCTCCAAGTCCCACAGCTTCTTTCCACAGTCCAAAACCATGTATATTAAGATTGGTTAGACTCCAAATTGCCCCTTGTTGTAGGTGTCCTGTGATGGACTGGACTAACATAATCAATGGATAGATACTTTAAATTCTAAATACATATGACTCTGTCACATGTTTTGTTACCTCTCAACACTAAACCATCAAATATTTATGAATTGAAACTGAGTTGCACTACAAATGTACTTAAATGTGTATATATGTACATTATAGCGAAAGTGTGAATATACATGTAATAGCCTCAGTGATATCGCTTGCACAGCTGCAAAAGGGATAAAATAATCATGCTCACAAAAGAATGTTTTTTGTATGAAAAGGTATTTTTATTTCTTATTGTCAAATGTCCCCATTTCTGTTAGACTGAAAATCCTGAGGGTTTTCATTCAGCTTTGGAACTGAATTAGTTCATCATCAGTCCCTGGGAGTAAACAAACTCAGGATTTCATCTTCACTCCTTGTCTCCCTCACTCCCACCAGTTGGCACTTGTCTCTGCTCTCCCAGATGGTAGACACCACTCTGCTGACTGAGCTAGTTGATAAAGTGACACATATGAAACAAATATGTTAATAATAATAATAATAATGATGAAAAGTTAGTTTCTTAGGACAAAGAGGAAAGCAGTTAGTTAGCCCACTACATACAAGGCACACACCACTCTCCAGCTGGTCCTGATGTTCTTCACACCTTTCTTGCAGCCTTGTCTCTTCTCCTTTGTCATCAAGGTGTTCCTGGAGTCCCGGTCGTCTATGCTGCTGTCACTGGAAGGTTGATGCAGCCTACGGAAAATCATTGAATAACTTCTACAATAATAGTGAATGCGTTCTGAAGGTTTTATTGATTTGATTATGTCGGACGATTCAGAACAAATTCAGAAAGCACAAAATAACATCACCATGCTCTCTAACATCATGGCTCTTGCCATGACTTCAATATTTACCTCTGGCTAATGAATCCACAGCTCATACTAGAGACGATGGAGAAGAAGATGGTGCCATCCAGGAGCAGGGTCAGGGCTCATGCTGTGTTCAGTTCAGTGGTCTGCAGGAGCTGTGCTGTCCTGAAAAACAACAAAAATACGTCATCAATCACTTCATTTCACTCCAGCTTACACACAGCCTTTGTTGTTTCTTTAGCCACATGATATAAACCTCGCGATCAAGTGAATTACATTCATGAATGTTCTCACATATACGAAGCATGCATATCAATAACAATCAGTCATGCAATGACTTACTTATCCCACTGAATGAAAGGCCACCATCATTCTCCGACTGGTCTTGTTGTCGTCCATCTTTTCTCCTTTGGTCCGGTCTCATCCTCTCTGTCGTCATGGAAATCCAGGAGCGCTGGTCTTCAGAGACTTTGGCTTTTGATAAACCACACTGTTGGATTTATATCAGTGTTAAAATCAAGTGAACAACATTCATGAATGTTCTCATAAATATGAGGCATGCATGTCAACAACAATCAGTGATGAAATGACTTACTTATCCCACTGAATGAAAGGCCACCATCATTCTCCGACTGGTCTCATTGTCATCCATCTTTTCTCCTTTGATCCGGTCTCATCCTCTCTGTCGTCCAGGATATCCTAGAGTCCTGGTCTTGCCTTTTGACGTTGGCTTTTGCTGAGCTACACTGTGGGATTTGTATAAATATGACAATCAGAGGAACATTAATGTCTTTACGCAAAAAAGGATGCATCAAAGTTGAAGAAAGGTTCACTCGTGAATACTTATCCCACTGGTCCTGGTGTCATCCATTCATTCTTATGGTCACAGAAGCCTGTGAATAAGCACAGCACTGTGACATAATAGTTGATAATGTTCTATTTGAAAATATGCAGCACATGAAAATGTAGCTGGCCAAACTTCATTGAAGAAATGACTTACTTGGCTCATTAAATGAAAGGTGCCCATCACTCTTCAACTGATCCTGTTGTCAGACCATCCTCTGCTTCAGTCACATCTTCTTCATCGAGGGCTTGGTTCTCCTTGTGGTTGTTGTGGAGAGGTTGGTGCAGCCTGTGGAGAGACAGAAGGAATTAGTCAAACAACAAACATGAGAGAGAAATTGTGATTGGGTATTAACTTACCTTTTCCTGTACAGTCATAAACACCTTCGCCAACTTCTCCAGTCCACCTCACATTACTTAATTCTATTCAAACATCTACAGACAACACATTGTACACACATTCACCAGACAACACAGAGTAACATGCTAGAACTATACTCACCTCACTATACTTACCTCTGCAACATCTACACCCTGTACAGGACAACAAACTCAACATTTCCTGCCATCATTGTACTAACATCACTAGACAACACACTGTACACGCATTCATGTGACAACACAGAATAACAGTGCAGACATGTAGTTGTGTGATGTTAACCCAGCATGTTGGTGGAGGTGGCTGCAGGAGATGTGCTGCCTTTACACACCAACAAACAGGCTGCTGGGGATGACATGTTGAGTTTCCCTTGAGTGGAGAGGCACATGGGAGAGTGCTTAGAGTTGAAGCATCTCAGTCTGAGTCACTGTGGGGGACGGGAGGACGGAACCAGTGTGCGCGTCGTCCATATCCACGGCCTGTGGAAGTGGACGGATAACAGCGCTCCACACTGGTGCCTGGAGAAGCTCCAGAGGCAGATGCCCCCAAACGCTTCTCTGGGCGTTTCCTCTTCCTCCTCGGTCCCTTCACCTCAGTGTCAGTCTTCTCCCGCCTCCTCCTCCTCTTGCGCCTGTGTCCTGAAGACCAGGGAGCGTCTTCAGGGGCGGACAGAGAGCCGACCTTCAGCCTCTTTGTGCTGACCTCCTCTGCATCGCTATCATCCAAGAGCCGCTTGGCGGACATCCTGGGCGCTGACCCGTCCCACCTTCGGGAAACAGCAGCTTCCACACAAGGTTGCTCTGGCTCTGTGGGAACTGTGGCCTCAGCTCTGTCAGGAGCACTGTCAGAGAGGATCACAGACTCCCAAGGAGCCAAAGCCTGGGGACCGTCAGCAGCAGCATCAGCAGAGGAGGGAGAAGGCAGGCCCTCTTCACTAACCTGGGGGATGGAGACAGGCAGGTCTTCTTCATCCTTCCAGGGGAGGGAGATAGACTGGTCCTCCTCGTACGTCCAGGGGATGGAGACAGCCAGGTCCTCATCATCTACCAAGGGGATGTAGATGGGCAGGTCCTCGTCATCCTTCCAGGGGGTCAGGACAGCCAGGTCCTCTTCATCTCCTGAGAGGAGGGAGACAGGGAGGTCGTCCTCGTGGTAGTCCATGCCTGAGGGGAAAAGGATACAAACACATTTTAAATATCTCTCATTGCATTAAAAGTGTTGATTTTGATGAGCAACAATAAAAAGTTCAAAAGTCAGGAAAAATACAATCACACATATAATCAAAATGTATACAACTATGAAACTATGTTACATGCATATCTCCAATAACTTCACTGTAAGCTTCATCCATGTGACACTCAATAACAACACAATGACAAGTATCCATCCATCCATCATCGACCACTTATCCAAACTCAGGGTGCAGGCGCAGCAGCTTGAGCAGAGAGCTCCACACCTCCCTCTCCTCTGCAACGTTGGCTCACTGACTGAGGGATTCCCAGGCTTTCCTCAGACAGTCAGGAGATGTAAACCACCTCAACTTCCACACCTAGGAGCAGCAGTTCCACCCCTAGTCCCTCCAGGATGACTGAGCTTCTCACTCTATCTCTGAGGGAGTCCCCCGCCAAAACCCATCTCAGACGCTCGTATCCCCATCAAGTTCTTTTGGTGATGACCCCCCCACTCATCACCATGGCTGAGGATAGGAACCAAGATTGAACTGGTAGAGAGACTACAACGACAACTAGAATGTATGAAACATTGTTCATTAAAAGCTATATCTTGCTTTTACCAAAAGAATGGTGCATGGCTTCAATTCAGTAATGATCACCTCTGCATACAATACAAATATACAAATACATTACCCACACACAATTAAATATATGCAACATATATAAAACTAATGTTAATCTGTTGCACAATAGTCGGACACCAGCTCAACAATCTGCTGTAGTGATGACACATTATAAAATTGATTATCTGATTTTCATGATCACCTGTCTGGATCAACAACATATAGTACAATTTCGCTGCATTTACGCAAAACTCTCTGCAGATAAAACACAGTGACAACTGCAAAAGCGACAAAAGTTCGTAGATTCTCACCCCCCTTGTGACATATTCCGTAGTGTCCTACAGTCATACCTCCCTACATGGATGCATACATGACACCGCATGTTTCCTCGTATTCAGCCAAACACCTCTACACCGCTAAATCCAAACAAGACCAACGAACAGCGCAGGGTCTCGTCTACGTGCCCCGCAGCTACGACCCCTACAAGCTATGACGTCATGACGTCCTGACGCTGACGACCGTTTGTTGGGTCGTCTCCGGAAGTCGTGTCCAAGGCAATAAACGATGCGCGGTTTCAAACGTAAACTTGACAAAAGAAAATGTCTTTCATTCAAAATATTAGCCCAATTTCTGTACCCACAATGTTTCACAGCTATTAATCCATATCGATACTGATGATAATATTCAGACTACTAGCAGGGCTGTAGGACTGTCTTTACACTCCTCTGTGGCAGGTGGAGCGTTTTACCCCCCCACCCCCACCCGCGACTGTCAGCGGCACAATGGAGGCCCCACCCGTCCAAGTCTCACTCCTAGCTTTTAGAAAAGTTGTCTTCCTTAAATACTACTACGACTAATGAATGTCTTACCTCCGTGGTCTGGCATGGGTCTCCTGAAGGCCATCGTCACGATCCTCGTTTTTTCTTCTGAAAGTTTAGGTGGTTTAAGCGAAGGCAATCAGGTTTCCAGTCAGCTCAATTCTGATGGACCAACCGGCCCAGGACCGGAGGTCCGATCAGGGCAGTTCTGGTGATCGAATCGGCCTACCTCAGTCAGTCCAGTCAATTCTGTTGTGATCTTCTTCCTCTTCGATCCAGTCGATTGTAGCTCTTCCTCAGTTTTTCGCTTTCAGACAGTCCTTCTAGTGTCCAGGAGAGTAGGTGTACTTACCAACGTCCAGGCCAGAAAGGGAGGGAATGCTGGGCACCTCTTCATATATAGCAACAATTGTTTGTTTTTGTTCAAAACTTCACTATACCAAATCACAGGTGTAATTTTACCTGTAGAATGCCACACACACACACACTGACAATTATGTCTGATTCATAATGAGTTTTCTCCAAGTCCCACAGCTTCTTTCCACAGTCCAAAACCATGTATATTAAGATTGGTTAGACTCCAAGTTGCCCCTTGTTGTAGGTGTCCTGTGATGGACTGGACTAACATAATCAATGGATAGATACTTTAAATTCTAAATACATATGACTCTGTCACATGTTTTGTTACCTCCCAACACTCAACCATGAAATATTTATGAATTGAAACTGAGTTGCCCTACAAATGCACTTAAATGTGTATATGTGTACATTATAGCGATAGTGTGAATATACATGTAATAGCCTCAGTGATATTGTTTGCACAGCTGCAAAAGGGATAAAATAATCATGCTCACAAAAGAATGTTTTTTGTATGAAAAGGTATTTTTATTTCTTGTTGTCAAATGTCCCCATTTCTGTTAGACTGAAAATCCTGAGGGTTTTCATTCAGCTTTGGAACTGAATTAGTTCATCATCAGTCCCTGGGAGTAAACAAACTCAGGATTTCATCTTCACTCCTTGTCTCCCTCACTCCCACCAGTTGGCACTTGTCTCTGGTCTCCCAGATGGTAGACACCACTCTGCTGACTGAGCTAGTTGATAAAGTGACACATATGAAACAAATATGTTCATAATAATAATAATAATAACAACAATAATGATGAAAAGTTAGTTTCTTAGGACAAAGAGGAAAACAGTTAGTTAGCCCACTACATACAAGGCACACACCACTCTCCAGCTGGTCCTGATGTTCTTCACACCTTTCTTGCAGCCTTGTCTCTTCTCCTTTGTCATCAAGGTGTTCCTGGAGTCCCGGTCGTCTATGCTGCTGTCACTGGAAGGTTGATGCAGCCTATGGAAAATCATTGAATAACTTCTACAATAATAATGAATGCGTTCTGAAGGTTTTATTGATTTGATTATGTCGGACGATTCAGAACAAATTCAGAAAGCACTAAATAACATCACCATGCTCTCTAACATCATGGCTCTTGCCATGACTTCAATATTTACCTCTGGCTAATGAATCCACAGCTCATACTAGAGACGATGGAGAAGAAGATGGTGCCATCCAGGAGCAGGGTCAAGGCTTATGCTGTGTTCAGTTCCGTGGTCTGCAGGAGCTGTGCACCCTGAAAAACAACAAAAATACGTCATCAATCACTTCATTGCACTGCAGCTTACACACAGCCTTTGTTGTTTCTTTAGCCACATGATATAAACCTCACAATCAAGTGAATTACATTCATGGATGTTCTCACATATACGAAGCATGCATATCAATAACAATCAGTCATGCAATGACTTACTTATCCCACTGAATGAAAGGCCACCATCATTCTCCGACTGGTCTTGTTGTCGTCCATCTTTTCTGCTTTGGTCCGGTCTCATCCTCTCTGTCGTCATGGAAATCCAGGAGCGCTGGTCTTCAGAGACTTTGGCTTTTGATAAACCACACTGTTGGATTTATATCAATGTTAAAATCAAGTGAATAACATTCATGCATGTTCTCAACAAATATGAGGCATGCATGTCAACAACAATCAGTGATGAAATGACTTACTTATCCCACTGAATGAAAGGCCACCATCATTCTCTGACTGGTCTCGTTGTCATCCATCTTTTCTCCTTTGATCCGGTCTCATCCTCTCTGTCGTCCAGGATATCCTAGAGTCCTGGTCTTGCCTTTTGACGTTGGCTTTTGCTGAGCTACACTGTGGGATTTGTATAAATATGACAATCAGAGGAACATTAATGTCTTTACGCAAAAAAGGATGCATCAAAGTTGAAGAAAGGTTCACTCGTGAATACTTATCCCACTGGTCCTGGTGTCATCCATTCATTTCTTATGGTCACAGAAGCCTGTGAATAAGCACAGCACTGTGACATAATAGTTGATAATGTTCTATTTGAAAATATGCAGCACATGAAAATGTAGCTGGCCAAACTTCATTGAAGAAATGACTTACTTGGCTCATTAAATGAAAGGTGCCCATCACTCTTCAACTGATCCTGTTGTCAGACCATCCTCTGCTTCAGTCACATCTTCTTCATCGAGGGCTTGGTTCTCCTTGTGGTTGTTGTGGAGAGGTTGGTGCAGCCTGTGGAGAGACAGAAGGAATTAGTCAAACAACAAACATGAGAGAGAAATTGTGATTGGGTATTAACTTACCTTTTCCTGTACAGTCATAAACACCTTCGCCAACTTCTCCAGTCCACCTCACATTACTTAATTCTATTCAAACATCTACAGACAACACATTGTACACACATTCACCAGACAACACAGAGTAACATGCTAGAACTATACTCACCTCACTATACTTACCTCTGCAACATCTACACCCTGTACAGGACTACAAACTCAACATTTCCTGCCATCATTGTACTAACATCACTAGACAACACACTGTACACGCATTCATGTGACAACACAGAATAACAGTGCAGACATGTAGTTGTGTGATGTTAACCCAGCATGTTGGTGGAGGTGGCTGCAGGAGATGTGCTGCCTTTACACACCAACAAACAGGCTGCTGGGGATGACATGTTGAGTTTCCCTTGAGTGGAGAGGCACATGGGAGAGTGCTTAGAGTTTAAGCACCTCAGTCTGAGTCACTGTCGTGGGGGACCGGAGGACGGAACCAGTGTGCGCGTCGTCCATATCCACGGCCTGTGGAAGTGGACGGATAACAGCGCTCCACACTGGTGCCTGGAGAAGCTCCAGAGGCAGATGCCCCCAAACGCTTCTCTGGGCGTTTCCTCTTCCTCCTCGGTCCCTTCACCTCAGTGTCAGTCTTCTCCCGCCTCCTCCTCCTCTTGCGCCTGTGTCCTGAAGACCAGGGAGCGTCTTCAGGGGCGGACAGAGAGCCGACCTTCAGCCTCTTTGTGCTGACCTCCTCTGCATCGCTATCATCCAAGAGCCGCTTGGCGGACATCCTGGGCGCTGACCCGTCCCACCTTCGGGAAACAGCAGCTTCCACACAAGGTTGCTCTGGCTCTGTGGGAACTGTGGCCTCAGCTCTGTCAGGAGCACTGTCAGAGAGGATCACAGACTCCCAAGGAGCCAAAGCCTGGGGACCGTCAGCAGCAGCATCAGCAGAGGAGGGAGAAGGCAGGCCCTCTTCACTAACCTGGGGGATGGAGACAGGCAGGTCTTCTTCATCCTTCCAGGGGAGGGAGACAGACTGGTCCTCCTCGTACGTCCAGGGGATGGAGACAGCCAGGTCCTCATCATCTACCAAGGGGATGTAGATGGGCAGGTCCTCGTCATCCTTCCAGGGGGTCAGGACAGCCAGGTCCTCTTCATCTCCTGAGAGGAGGGAGACAGGGAGGTCTTCCTCGTGGTAGTCCATGCCTGAGGGGAAAAGGATACAAACACATTTTAAATATCTCTCATTGCATTAAAAGTGTTGATTTTGATGAGCAACAATAAAAAGTTCAAAAGTCAGGAAAAATACAATCACACATATAATCAAAATGTATACAACTATGAAACTATGTTACATGCATATCTCCAATAACTTCACTGTAAGCTTCATCCATGTGACACTCAATAACAACACAATGACAAGTATCCATCCATCCATCATCGACCACTTATCCAAACTCAGGGTGCAGGCGCAGCAGCTTGAGCAGAGAGCTCCACACCTCCCTCTCCTCTGCAACGTTGGCTCACTGACTGAGGGATTCCCAGGCTTTCCTCAGACAGTCAGGAGATATAATCTCTCCATCTCATCGTGGGTCTGCCCCAAGGTGTCCTCCCAGCTGGCTGTGCCAGGAACTCTTCCCTAGGAAACCACCCAACCACCTCAACTTCCACACCAAGGAGCAGCAGTTCCACCCCTAGTCCCTCCAGGATGACTGAGCTTCTCACTCTATCCCTGAGGGAGTCCCCCGCCAAAACCCATCTCAGACGCTTGTATCCCCATCAAGTTCTTTTGGTGATGACCCCCCCACCCATCACCATGGCTGAGGATAGGAACCAAGATTGACTGGTAGAGAGACTACAACGACAACTAGAATGTATGAAACATTGTTCATTAAAAGCTATATCTTGCTTTTACCAAAAGAATGGTGCATGGCTTCAATTCAGTAACGATCACCTCTGCATACAATACAAATATACAAATACATTACCCACACACAATTAAATATATGCAACATATATAAAACTAATGTTAATCTGTTGCACAATAGTCGGACACCAGCTCAACAATCTGCTGTAGTGATGACACATTATAAAATTGATTATCTGATTTTCATGATCACCTGTCTGGATCAACAACATATAGTACAATTTCGCTGCATTTACGCAAAACTCTCTGCAGATAAAACACAGTGACAACTGCAAAAGCGACAAAAGTTCGTAGATTCTTACCCCCCTTGTGACATATTCCGTAGTGTCCTACAGTCATACCTCCCTACATGGATGCATACATGACACCGCATGTTTCCTCGTATTCAGCCAAACACCTCTACACCGCTAAATCCAAACAAGACCAACGAACAGCGCAGGGTCTCGTCTACGTGCCCCGCAGCTACGACCCCTACAAGCTATGACGTCATGACGTCCTGACGCTGACGACCGTTTGTTGGGTCGTCTCCGGAAGTCGTCTCCAAGGCAATAAACGATGCACGGTTTCAAACGTAAACTTGACAAAAGAAAATGTCTTCCATTCAAAATATTAGCCCAATTTCTGTACCCACAATGTTTCACAGCTATTAATCCATATCGATACTGATGATAATATTCAGACTACTAGCAGGGCTGTAGGACTGTCTTTACACTCCTCTATGGCGGGTGGAGCGCTTTACCCTCCCACCCCCACCCGCGACTGTCAGCGGCACAATGGAGGCCCCACCCGTCCAAATCTCACTCCTAGCTTTTAGAAAAGTTGTCTTCCTTAAATACTACTACGACTAATGAATGTCTTACCTCCGTGGTCTGGCATGGGTCTCCTGAAGGCCATCGTCACGATCCTCGTTTGTTCTTCTGAAAGTTTAGGTGGTTTAAGCGAACGCAATCAGGTGTCCAGTCAGCTCAGTTCTGATGGACCAACCGGCCCAGGACCAGCGGTCCGATCAGGGTAGTTCTGGTGATCGAATCAGCCTACCTCAGTCAGTCCAGTCAATTCTGTTGTGATCTTCTTCCTCTTCGATCCAGTCGATTGTAGCTCTTCCTCAGTTTTTCGCTTTCAGACAGTCCTTCTCGTGTCCAGGAGAGTAGGTGTACTTACCAACGTCCAGGCCAGAAAGGGAGGGAATGCTGGGCACTTCTTCATATATAGTAACAATTGTTTGTTTTTGTTCAAAACTTCACTATACCAAATCACAGGTGTAATTTTACCTGTAGAATGCCACACACACACACACACACACACACACACACACACACACACACACACACACACACTGACAATTGTGTCTGATTCATAATGAGTTTTCTCCAAGTCCCACAGCTTCTTTCCACAGTCCAAAACCATGTATATTAAGATTGGTTCGACTCCAAATTGCCCCTTGTTGTAGGTGTCCTGTGATGGACTGGACTAACATAATCAATGGATAGATACTTTAAATTCTAAATACATATGACTCTGTCACATGTTTTGTTACCTCCCAACACTCAACCATGAAATATTTATGAATTGAAACTGAGTTGCCCTACAAATGTACTTAAATGTGTATATGTGTACATTATAGCGATAGTGTGAATATTCATGTAATAGCCTCAGTGATATTGTTTGCACAGCTGCAAAAGGGATAAAATAATCATGCTCA
Source organism: Karalla daura (assembly GCA_029224185.1). NCBI lineage: Eukaryota > Metazoa > Chordata > Actinopteri > Chaetodontiformes > Leiognathidae > Karalla > Karalla daura. The sequence continues at coordinate 23,889,932 of CM055193.1, read as the reverse complement.
CAAAAGAATGTTTTTCGTATGAAAAGGTATTTTTATTTCTTGTTGTCAAATGTCCCCATTTCTGTTAGACTGAAAATCCTGAGGGTTTTCATTCAGCTTTGGAACTGAATTAGTTCATCATCAGTCCCTGGGAGTAAACAAACTCAGGATTTCAGCTTCTCTCCTTCCCTCCCTCACTCCCACCAGTTGGCACTTGTCTCTGCTCTCCCAGATGGTAGACACCACTCTGCTGACTGAGCTAGTTGATAAAGTGACACATATGAAACAAATATGTTAATAATAATAATAATAATAATGATGAAAAGTTAGTTTCTTAGGACAAAGAGGAAAACAGCTAGTTAGCCCACTACATACGAGGCACACACCACTCTCCAGCTGGTCCTGACGTTCTTCACACCTTTCTTGCAGCCTTGTCTCTTCTCCTTTGTCATCAAGGTGTTCCTGGAGTCCCGGTCGTCTATGCTGCTGTCACTGGAAGGTTGATGCAGCCTACGGAAAATCATTGAATAACTTCTACAATAATAATGAATGCGTTCTGAAGCTTTTTATTGATTTGATTATGTCGGATGATTCAGAGCAAATTCAGAAAGCACAAAATAACATCACCATGCTCTCTAACATCATGGCTCTTGCCATGACTTCAATATTTACCTCTGGCTAATGAATCCACAGCTCATACTAGAGACGATGGAGAAGAAGATGGTGCCATCCAGGAGCAGGGTCAGGGCTCATGCTGTGTTCAGTTCAGTGGTCTGCAGGAGCTGTGCTGTCCTGAAAAACAACAAAAATACGTCATCAATCACTTCATTGCACTCCAGCTTACACACAGCCTTTGTTGTTTCTTTAGCCACATGATATAAACCTTGCGATCAAGTGAATTACATTCATGAATGTTCTCACAAATACAAAGCGTGCATATCAATAACAATCAGTCATGCAATGACTTACTTATCCCACTGAATGAAAGGCCACCATCATTCTCCGACTGGTCTTGTTGTCGTCCATCTTTTCTGCTTTGGTCCGGTCTCATCCTCTCTGTCGTCATGGAAATCCGGGAGTGCTGGTCTTCAGAGACTTTGGCTGTTGATGAACCACACTGTTGGATTTGTATCAATGGTAAAATCAAGTGAATAACATTCATGAATGTTCTCACAAACACGAAGCATGCATATCAACAACAATCAGTGATGAAATGACTTACTTATCCCACCGAATGAAAGGCCACCAACCATCTCCTACTAGTCTTGTTGACATCCATCTTTTCTGCTTTGATCCGGTCTCATCCTCTCTGTTGTCCAGGATATCCTAGAGTCCTGGTCTTGCCTTTTGACGTTGGCTTTTGCTGAGCTACACTGTGGGATTTGTATAAATATGACAATTAGAGGAACATTAATGTCTTTACGCAAAAAAGGATGCATCAAGGTTGAAGAAAGGTTCACTCGTGAATACTTATCCCACTGGTCCTGGTGTCATCCATTCATTTCTTATGGTCACAGAAGCCTGTGAATAAGCACAGCACTGTGACATAATATTTGATAATGTTCTATTTGAAAATATGCAGCACATGAAAATGTAGCTGGCCAAACTTCATTGAAGAAATGACTTACTTGGCTCATTAAATGAAAGGTGCCCATCACTCTTCAACTGGTCCTGTTGTCAGACCATCCTCTGCTTCAGTCACATCTTCTTCATCGAGGGCTTGGTTCTCCTTGTGGTTGTTGTGGAGAGGTTGGTGCAGCCTGTGGAGAGACAGAAGGAGTTAGTCAAACAGCAAACATGAGAGAGAAATTGTGATTGGGTACTAACTTACCTTTTCCTGTACAGTCATAAACACCTTCGCCAACTTCTCCAGTCCACCTCACATTACTTAATTCTATTCAAACATCTACAAACAACACATTGTACACACATTCACCAGACAACACAGAGTAACATGCCAGAACTATACTCACCTCACTATACCTACCACTGCAACATCTACACCCTGTACAGGACTACAAACTCAACATTTCCTGCCATCATTGTACTAACATCACTAGACAACACACTGTACACGCATTCATGTGACAACACAGAATAACAGTGCAGACATGTAGTTGTGTGATGTTAACCCAGCATGTTGGTGGAGGTGGCTGCAGGAGATGTGCTGCCTTTACACACCAACAAACAGGCTGCTGGGGATGACATGTTGAGTTTCCCTTGAGTGGAGAGGCACATGGGAGAGTGCTTAGAGTTGAAGCATCTCAGTCTGAGTCACTGTCGTGGGGGACGGGAGGACGGAACCAGTGTGCGCGTCGTCCATATCCACGGCCTGTGGAAGTGGACGGATAACAGCGCTCCACACTGGTGCCTAGAGAAGCTCCAGAGGCAGATGCCTCCAAGCGCTTCTCTGGGCGTTTCCTCTTCCTCCTCGGTCCCTTCACCTCAGTGTCAGTCTTCTCCCGCCTCCTCCTCCTCTTGCGCCTGTGTCCTGAAGACCAGGGAGCGTCTTCAGGGGCGGACAGAGAGCCGACCTTCAGCCTCTTTGTGCTGACCTCCTCTGCATCGCTATCATCCAAGAGCCGCTTGGCGGACATCCTGGGCGCTGACCCGTCCCACCTTCGGGAAACAGCAGCTTCCACACAAGGTTGCTCTGGCTCTGTGGGAACTGTGGCCTCAGCTCTGTCAGGAGCACTGTCAGAGAGGATCACAGACTCCCAAGGAGCCAAAGCCTGGGGACCGTCAGCAGCAGCATCAGCAGAGGAGGGAGAAGGCAGGCCCTCTTCACTAACCTGGGGGATGGAGACAGGCAGGTCTTCTTCATCCTTCCAGGGGAGGGAGACAGACTGGTCCTCCTCGTACGTCCAGGGGATGGAGACAGCCAGGTCCTCATCATCTACCAAGGGGATGTAGATGGGCAGGTCCTCGTCATCCTTCCAGGGGGTCAGGACAGCCAGGTCCTCTTCATCTCCTGAGAGGAGGGAGACAGGGAGGTCGTCCTCGTGGTAGTCCATGCCTGAGGGGAAAAGGATACAAACACATTTTAAATATCTCTCATTGCATTAAAAGTGTTGATTTTGATGAGCAACAATAAAAAGTTCAAAAGTCAGGAAAAATACAATCACACATACAATCAAAATGTATACAACTATGAAACTATGTTACAAGCATCTCTCCAATCACGTCACTGAAAGCTTCATCCATGTGACACTCAATAACAACACATTGACAAGTATCCATCCATCCATCATCGACCACTTATCCAAACTCAGGGTGCAGGCGCAGCAGCTTGAGCAGAGAGCTCCACACCTCCCTCTCCTCTGCAACGTTGGCTCACTGACTGAGGGATTCCCAGGCTTTCCTCAGACAGTCAGGAGATGTAATCTCTCCATCTCATCGTGGGTCTGCCCCAAGGTGTCCTTCCAGCTGGCTGTGCCAGGAACTCTTCCCTAGGAAACCACCCAACCACCTCAACTTCCACACCAAGGAGCAGCAGTTCCACCCCTAGTCCCTCCAGGATGACTGAGCTTCTCACTCTATCTCTGAGGGAGTCCCCTGCCAAAACCCATCTCAGACGCTCGTATCCCCATCAAGTTCTTTTGGTGATGACCCCCCCACTCATCACCATGGCTGAGGATAGGAACCAAGATTGACTGGTAGAGAGACTACAACGACAACTAGAATGTATGAAACATTGTTCATTAAAAGCTATATCTTGCTTTTACCAAAAGAATGGTGCATGGCTTCAATTCAGTAATGATCACCTCTGCATACAATACAAATATACAAATACATTACCCACACACAATTAAATATATGCAACATATATAAAACTAATGTTAATCTGTTGCACAATAGTCGGACACCAGCTCAACAATCTGCTGTAGTGATGACACATTATAAAATTGATTATCTGATTTTCATGATCACCTGTCTGGATCAACAACATATAGTACAATTTCGCTGCATTTACGCAAAACTCTCTGCAGATAAAACACAGTGACAACTGCAAAAGCGACAAAAGTTCGTAGATTCTTACCCCCCTTGTGACATATTCCGTAGTGTCCTACAGTCATACCTCCCTACATGGATGCATACATGACACCGCATGGTTCCTCGTATTCAGCCAAACACCTCTACACCGCTAAATCCAAACAGGACCAACGAACAGCGCAGGCTCTCGTCTACGTGCCCCGCAGCTACGACCCCTGCACGCTATGACGTCATGACGTCCTGACGCTGGCGACCGTTTGTTGGGTCGTCTCCGGAAGTCGTCTCCAAGGCAATAAACGGTGCGCGGTTTCAAACGTAAACTTGACAAAAGAAAATGTCTTCCATTCAAAATATTAGCCCAATTTCTGTACCCACAATGTTTCACAGCTATTAATACAAATCGATACTGATGATAATATTCAGACTACTAGCAGGGCTGTAGGACTGTCTTTACACTCCTCTGTGGCAGGTGGAGCGTTTTACCCTCCCACCCCCACCCGCGACTGTCAGCGGCACAATGGAGGCCCCACCCGTCCAAATCTCACTCCTAGCTTTTAGAAAAGTTGTCTTCCTTAAATACTACTACGACTAATGAATGTCTTACCTCCGTGGTCTGGCATGGGTCTCCTGAAGGCCATCGTCACGATCCTCGTTTGTTCTTCTGAAAGTTTAGGTGGTTTAAGCGAAGGCAATCAGGTTTCCACTCAGCTCAGTTCTGATGGACCAACCGGCCCAGGACCGGCGGTCCGATCAGGGCAGTTCTGGTGATCGGATCGGCCTACCTCAGTCAGTCCAGTCAATTCTGTTGTGATCTTCTTCCTCTTCGATCCAGTCGATTGTAGCTCTTCCTCAGTTTTTCGCTTTCAAACAGTCCTTCTAGTGTCCAGGAGAGTAGGTGTACTTACCAACGTCCAGGCCAGAAAGGGAGGGAATGCTGGGCACCTCTTCATATATAGTAACATTTGTTTGTTTTTGTTCAAAACTTCACTATACCAAATCACAGGTGTAATTTTACCTGTAGAATGCCACACACACACACACTGACAATTATGTCCGATTCATAATGAGTTTTCTCCAAGTCCCACAGCTTCTTTCCACAGTCCAAAACCATGTATATTAAGATTGGTTAGACTCCAAATTGCCCCTTGTTGTAGGTGTCCTGTGATGGACTGGACTAACATAATCAATGGATAGATACTTTAAATTCTAAATACATATGACTCTGTCACATGTTTTGTTACCTCTCAACACTAAACCATCAAATATTTATGAATTGAAACTGAGTTGCACTACAAATGTACTTAAATGTGTATATATGTACATTATAGCGAAAGTGTGAATATACATGTAATAGCCTCAGTGATATCGCTTGCACAGCTGCAAAAGGGATAAAATAATCATGCTCACAAAAGAATGTTTTTTGTATGAAAAGGTCTTTTTATTTCTTATTGTCAAATGTCCCCATTTCTGTTAGACTGAAAATCCTGAGGGTTTTCATTCAGCTTTGGAACTGAATTAGTTCATCATCAGTCCCTGGGAGTAAACAAACTCAGGATTTCATCTTCACTCCTTGTCTCCCTCACTCCCACCAGTTGGCACTTGTCTCTGCTCTCCCAGATGGTAGACACCACTCTGCTGACTGAGCTAGTTGATAAAGTGACACATATGAAACAAATATGTTAATAATAATAATAATAATGATGAAAAGTTAGTTTCTTAGGACAAAGAGGAAAGCAGTTAGTTAGCCCACTACATACAAGGCACACACCACTCTCCAGCTGGTCCTGATGTTCTTCACACCTTTCTTGCAGCCTTGTCTCTTCTCCTTTGTCATCAAGGTGTTCCTGGAGTCCCGGTCGTCTATGCTGCTGTCACTGGAAGGTTGATGCAGCCTACGGAAAATCATTGAATAACTTCTACAATAATAGTGAATGCGTTCTGAAGGTTTTATTGATTTGATTATGTCGGACGATTCAGAACAAATTCAGAAAGCACAAAATAACATCACCATGCTCTCTAACATCATGGCTCTTGCCATGACTTCAATATTTACCTCTGGCTAATGAATCCACAGCTCATACTAGAGACGATGGAGAAGAAGATGGTGCCATCCAGGAGCAGGGTCAGGGCTCATGCTGTGTTCAGTTCAGTGGTCTGCAGGAGCTGTGCTGTCCTGAAAAACAACAAAAATACGTCATCAATCACTTCATTGCACTGCAGCTTACACACAGCCTTTGTTGTTTCTTTAGCCACATGATATAAACCTCGCGATCAAGTGAATTACATTCATGAATGTTCTCACAAAAACAAAGCGGGCATATCAATAACAATCAGTCATGCAATGACTTACTTATCCCACTGAATGAAAGGCCACCATCATTCTCCAACTGGTCTTGTTGTCGTCCATCTTTTCTGCTTTGGTCCGGTCTCATCCTCTCTGTCGTCATGGAAATCCGGGAGCGCTGGTCTTCAGAGACTTTGGCTTTTGATAAACCACACTGTTGGATTTATATCAGTGTTAAAATCAAGTGAACAACATTCATGAATGTTCTCATAAATATGAGGCATGCATGTCAACAACAATCAGTGATGAAATGACTTACTTATCCCACTGAATGAAAGGCCACCATCATTCTCCGACTGGTCTCATTGTCATCCATCTTTTCTCCTTTGATCCGGTCTCATCCTCTCTGTTGTCCAGGATATCCTAGAGTCCTGGTCTTGCCTTTTGACGTTGGCTTTTGCTGAGCTACACTGTGGGATTTGTATAAATATGACAATCAGAGGAACATTAATGTCTTTACGCAAAAAAGGATGCATCAAAGTTGAAGAAAGGTTCACTCGTGAATACTTATCCCACTGGTCCTGGTGTCATCCATTCATTTCTTATGGTCACAGAAGCCTGTGAATAAGCACAGCACTGTGACATAATAGTTGATAATGTTCTATTTGAAAATATGCAGCACATGAAAATGTAGCTGGCCAAACTTCATTGAAGAAATGACTTACTTGGCTCATTAAATGAAAGGTGCCCATCACTCTTCAACTGATCCTGTTGTCAGACCATCCTCTGCTTCAGTCACATCTTCTTCATCGAGGGCTTGGTTCTCCTTGTGGTTGTTGTGGAGAGGTTGGTGCAGCCTGTGGAGAGACAGAAGGAATTAGTCAAACAACAAACATGAGAGAGAAATTGTGATTGGGTATTAACTTACCTTTTCCTGTACAGTCATAAACACCTTCGCCAACTTCTCCAGTCCACCTCACATTACTTAATTCTATTCAAACATCTACAGACAACACATTGTACACACATTCACCAGACAACACAGAGTAACATGCTAGAACTATACTCACCTCACTATACTTACCTCTGCAACATCTACACCCTGTACAGGACTACAAACTCAACATTTCCTGCCATCATTGTACTAACATCACTAGACAACACACTGTACACGCATTCATGTGACAACACAGAATAACAGTGCAGACATGTAGTTGTGTGATGTTAACCCAGCATGTTGGTGGAGGTGGCTGCAGGAGATGTGCTGCCTTTACACACCAACAAACAGGCTGCTGGGGATGACATGTTGAGTTTCCCGTGAGTGGAGAGGCACATGGGAGAGTGCTTAGAGTTTAAGCACCTCAGTCTGAGTCACTGTCGTGGGGGACCGGAGGACGGAACCAGTGTGCGCGTCGTCCATATCCACGGCCTGTGGAAGTGGACGGATAACAGCGCTCCACACTGGTGCCAGGAGAAGCTCCAGAGGCAGATGCCCCCAAACGCTTCTCTGGGCGTTTCCTCTTCCTCCTCGGTCCCTTCACCTCAGTGTCAGTCTTCTCCCGCCTCCTCCTCCTCTTGCGCCTGTGTCCTGAAGACCAGGGAGCGTCTTCAGGGGCGGACAGAGAGCCGACCTTCAGCCTCTTTGTGCTGACCTCCTCTGCATCGCTATCATCCAAGAGCCGCTTGGCGGACATCCTGGGCGCTGACCCGTCCCACCTTCTGGAAACAGCAGCTTCCACACAAGGTTGCTCTGGCTCTGTGGGAACTGTGGCCTCAGCTCTGTCAGGAGCACTGTCAGAGAGGATCACAGACTCCCAAGGAGCCAAAGCCTGGGGACCGTCAGCAGCAGCATCAGCAGAGGAGGGAGAAGGCAGGCCCTCTTGCCTTACCTGGGGGATGGAGACAGGCAGGTCTTCTTCATCCTTCCAGGGGAGGGAGATAGACTGGTCCTCCTCGTACGTCCAGGGGATGGAGACAGCCAGGTCCTCATCATCTACCAAGGGGATGTAGATGGGCAGGTCCTCGTCATCCTTCCAGGGGGTCAGGACAGCCAGGTCCTCTTCATCTCCTGAGAGGAGGGAGACAGGGAGGTCTTCCTCGTGGTAGTCCATGCCTGAGGGGAAAAGGATACAAACACATTTTAAATATCTCTCATTGCATTAAAAGTGTTGATTTTGATGAGCAACAATAAAAAGTTCAAAAGTCAGGAAAAATACAATCACACATATAATCAAAATGTATACAACTGTGAAACTATGTTACAAGCATCTCTCCAATAACGTCACTGTAAGCTTCATCCATGTGACACTCAATAACAACACAATGACAAGTATCCATCCATCCATCATCAACCACTTATCCAAACTCAGGGTGCAGGCGCAGCAGCTTGAGCAGAGAGCTCCACACCTCCCTCTCCTCTGCAACGTTGGCTCACTGACTGAGGGATTCCCAGGCTTTCCTCAGACAGTCAGGAGATGTAAACCACCTCAACTTCCACACCTAGGAGCAGCAGTTCCACCCCTAGTCCCTCCAGGATGACTGAGCTTCTCACCCTGTCTCTGAGGGAGACCCCAGCCAAACCCCATCTCAGACGCTCGTATCCCCATCAAGTTCTTTTGGTGATGACCCCCCCACTCATCACCATGGCTGAGGATAGGAACCAAGATGAACTGGTAGAGAGACTACAACGACAACTGGAATGTATGAAACATTGTTCATTAAAAGCTATATCTTGCTTTTACCAAAAGAATGGTGCATGGCTTCAATTCAGTAATGATCACCTCTGCATACAATACAAACATACAAATACATTACCCACACACAATTAAATATATGCAACATATATAAAACTAATGTTAATCTGTTACACAATAGTCCGACACCAGCTCAACAATCTGCTGCAGTGATGACACATTATAAAATTGATGATCTGATTTTCATGATCACCTGTCTGGATCAACAACATATAGTACAATTTCGCTGCATTTAGGCAAAACTCTCTGCAGATAAAACACAGTGACAACTGCAAAAGCGACAAAAGTTCGTAGATTCTCACCCCCCTTGTGACATATTCCGTAGTGTCCTACAGTCATACCTCCCTACGTGGATGCATACATGACACCGCATGTTTCCTCGTTTTCAGCCAAACACCTCTACACCGCTAAATCCAAACAAGACCAACGAACAGCGCAGGGTCTCGTCTACGTGCCCCGCAGCTACGACCCCTGCACGCTATGTCGCTACGTCATGACGTCCTGACGCTGACGACCGTTTGTTGGGTCGTCTCCGGAAGTCGTCTCCAAGGCAATAAACGATGCGCGGTTTCGAACGTAAACTTGACAAAAGAAAATGTCTTCCATTCAAAATATTAGCCCAATTTCTGTACCCACAATGTTTCACAGCTATTAATACAAATCGATACTGATGATAATATTCAGACTACTAGCAGGGCTGTAGGACTGTCTTTACACTCCTCTGTGGCAGGTGGAGCGCTTTACCCTCCCACCCCCACCCGCGACTGTCAGCGGCACAATGGAGGCCCCACCCGTCCAAATCTCACTCCTAGCTTTTAGAAAAGTTGTCTTCCTTAAATACTACTACGACTAATGAATGTCTTACCTCCGTGGTCTGGCATGGGTCTCCTGAAGGCCATCGTCACGATCCGCGTTTGTTCTTCTGAAAGTTTAGGTGGTTTAAGCGAACACAATCAGGTTTCCACTCAGCTCAGTTCTGATGGACCAACCGGCCCAGGACCGGCGGTCCGATCAGGGCAGTTCTGGTGATCGAATCGGCCTACCTCAGTCAGTCCAGTCAATTCTGTTGTGATCTTCTTCCTCTTCGATCCAGTCGATTGTAGCTCTTCCTCACAGTTTTTCGCTTTCAAAAAGTCCTTCTAGTGTCCAGGAGAGTAGGTGTACTTACCAACGTCCAGGCCAGAAAGGGAGGGAATGCTGGGCACCTCTTCATATATAGTAACATTTGTTTGTTTTTGTTCAAAACTTCACTATACCAAATAACAGGTGTAATTTTACCTGAAGGGTGTCACACACACACACACACAAACACACACAGACACACACACACACAGACACACACACACACACACACACACACACACACACACACACTTTTAATTGAAAAAAAAAAACGTTGTATTGAAATTATTACAATAGAATGAAAAAACCTTGTCGAAAGTGCAGTTTGAGTTTCCCCACTCACCCTCACCTTGGAATTTTCTATCATGAGACTTTCAAAGTAGATAGTTAATGACCATTTAAAATCCCTATTTTCATTTTGTAAAATCTTATGAGATTAAATCTTTCCCCTATCTATTATGGGTTTGTTTTCATTCCATGTTTCAGTCACCTGAACTCATATGAGGCACATACGAGGCTCATACGTGGATTCAAAAATGAATGCTCTGTTTACACTGTTTTTTTTGTTTTTTTTAGGTATTCATTAGTAAAGTGTATGTAAGAGCCTTGAATAAAATGTGATGAATTGTATTAGACAAATAAGCATAAGTATTTGTTATAATATTTTTTTAATTTAGTTTTTAGTTTTGGGGTGCCATCGCAGTGGGAATTAGTTCACAGTTTTAAGTCCAGTTTTCAATGTGATTGTGTATGTGTGTGTGTGCATCTGGAGGAATGACAATGATGAGCTTGTTAACCCACTGTACAATACAACAAGTAATTTATAACATACAAGATGCAAATAATCCGAAAATTAGTGTATAGGGAGTGCCTCAGGTATCGTAGGTGTGTGTGTGTGTGTGTGTACGTGTGTGTGTGCGTGTGTGTGTGTGCGTGGCCGGTTTCGGGCCACACATTTTGATACATAATTTGTCTGAGTGCGTTCAGAGCTATCAGAGAAATGATGAACCTATCTCACCCCATCTATCTATCAGAGAAATAATTTGACGTGGAAGATGAAGTTATAGTTGTACTTGAAGAACAAAAAAACACACGGGATAACAAGAGTGCTATATCCCAAGGTACTAATTAAACCATACAGTGTAACCCTTCTACAATCTCTCAGACATTGATTTTGTATGTTTTACTTCAATACATTATTTTAAAGATATAATCTATGATTGGGCCACATGGTAGCACAGCACTCAGTGCAGCTTGGCTCACACCAAGAAGGTTGTGGGTTTTGATCCCAGCTGCTGGCCATTTCTGTGTGTTTGCATGTTCTCCCTTGTGTGTGTTTGTGTGTGTATGTGTGTGTGTGTGTGTGTTGCAAATGTGTTGTAGAACTGTAAAACTGCTGCTATCTAAATCCTTCAGAGAGCAGAAAAACTGGCTCCAGCGAGGACAGAAATGGGAGGGAAAGGCCACAATGCACAAGTGTTCAAGAAGACAAATATCTGGGAGTGTTTAGTCAGAGACAATGACTAGACAACGATGCCTCGCAGGCAGCTGCACGAAATAGTAACCATCAAAAGTGCCAGTTTCAACAGTGAGGAGGTGACCTGGATGCTGGTATTGGCAGACTGGCCAGGGAAATAACATATTTCAGCCAGGCAAAAAAAGCACAGACATTAGACACGAGAAGAATGGAAGAAGTTATTGTGGACAGATGAGTCCATGTTTGAGATCTTCAAATCAAACAGAGGAACATTTGTGAAACAAATGAAAAGATGCAAGAACGCCTTGGACAATTCGTCAAGCATGGTGGAGGTGGTGTGGTTGTCTGGGGGCGCTGGTAAAGGAGTTACTTGGTAGAAATCAAGGTGAAAAAAAAAAAGTTTGAACAGTGAATTAACCGCTTCCAACTGCCCAACTGCTGTTTGTTGTTCCTTGTGTCAGAAATTATTCCAGAACATGATGATGAGTCCGATGACTGCTGTTTGGCAATACTGTAAACTCTTCATTTGACTTGTTGAAAAGGCCCAGAAGTGTACTGGAAACAGCCAGCTCACTGAGTTTAACAAGTGGAAACACAAAGAGAAGCACACACACACACACACACACACACACACATACACACACACACCGTTCAAAGATGATAAAGGAAGTTTTTCCATTGCCTTTACCTACAGCTTGATATTATGTGATTTTAGTTCTGCCTTGTACATCTATGTTGTCTATTTGTGTAATGAAACGTATCTAGAGATAACATAGTAATGGAGCGGCATTGTATGAAGTTGAATTAAATACATACAGTACTACAGAGCAGTTGGTAACATCTCTAAGAGCACCAGCATACGCTGCAATGCTGCCACAGGCTCGTCTCTACGAAGTTTCAGTAAATTGATTGATGTGTCTGGGGACCTTGATCACTGATAACTTCTGATGGGAGTTCTGTGACGATACCTTCCTTTAGATACAACAGCGACACAATCAATATATACTCTATACATATTAAATTATAACAACGAGAGGACTGGTTTTTTTTTTAAGTCTGTACTCAATTTATTTCAATATCTTGTCTCATCTCCTGCTTAGTCTCCACCCAATGCTGCATGCTCATTCTGATTTGCGTGTTTGATCCGCCTCAAAAGAATTTTACTAACTAAACAGTTTACAGTATAAAAAGAGAGCGATTCTCTGTCCGAGACATCCTGCAGCTCTAAGTGCTGAGAAGACAACAAGGTGAGGCTTTTACTTCTTACCCTTTGCTGGGGTAATGTGCATGTCTCATGCACATTCACAGAAAACGCTCTGGGTCTGTTCAGCATTTCCTGCAGTTAGACTTCACTTGTTTCATCATGATACTATGCATTTTGCCGCATTCTTTGCCTTGCTGTTGCATTCACTTTTCTCTGATATCTTTGCAGGCATGGCTTCCAGTCTCCATCTCATTCTGTTCGTCTCTCTGGCTAGTGGGCTGTGGACAGGAGCAAATGTAAGTGCTCTCTAATGGCAGAGAGGCTATCTCTCCACCTCCCTGTATGTTGCTTGAGCATCAGTTCCAGGTCTGGGCTGAGCTCACTGCCGCTTGTGTTTCCTTTGTGTTCACAGGCTCAGTCAGGTTGGTGTTTCCTGCCATAGTGGAGCCTGAAAATCCAGCACATCTCCAACCAGCATCCCTGACTTTGTGACTGCACACTGCGAGTCATTGACCTCGAGTCTTCAAAATTACTGTTAAACAACATTTGGCGTGACAGCATCTGGATCTTGTACTGTTTTTACCTAAGAATCTGTCAATGGACTAATGTGAAGAGACAGATGTTATTCGCTTAATTTAAAAAGCATTAATACGAACCTTACAATAAAGTTAGAACTTCTCACAAAATAACCATTTCTGAGACTACACTACTGCGTCAACTACTGTGAGAGCGTGATGTAGATAGGGTTGTTTAGTTTCTGAACCTCACTTCGGTGAGGTTCAGAAATAGGGAAACACAGCCAACATCCACATCAGAGAATCTTTGTTCTTCGTTTTTCGTTTCTAAGACAATTTTAGCTGACTCGGCCTTATCTCCATCCCCTGCCATAATCTTAGATGGGGATCTCTCTGGGGCCTGCCCTTCCTCGTGGACCCAGCACGACGATCACTGTTACATATTCCATGACCGTCCGCTAAACTGGATGCGTGCAGAGGTACGTTTTCAGTTACAACTGCCACATCTGAAACGGGGGGGGTTCCGCGTCATCGCTTCCCCATCTCCGCACTCCATCGACATTTTCTCCTTACGCGCATCCCTGTTTTTGTCCTTGTGCTCGTTAGATTGCCTGTCGGCTTCAAGGCGGGAGACTGCCCTCAATCCATACCCAAGACCAGTACGACTTCCTGAAGGCAATGGTCCACGGCGGCACCGACGCGCACACCTCGGTCTGGATCGGAGGCCATCTGAACAGGGTGAGAGGGCGGAGCAGCCCTGGCAGGCAGAATTATTGTATAATGGTGGCGGACCTGGGGGGTAAACGGTAAAATGTCTGTCCAGAGATTTGAACTCCAAACCCTTTTCGCAGGAGGGCGAGTGGAAGTGGAGCGACGGGTCTGACTTCGTGGTCGAGGGGGAAGAACCGCAGCCTCACGAGGGAAAATGCTTGGATATCGACCACGACGGTACACACACACTGGTCCCTTACGGTCTCATGTTCCAGACACCTAGAGCCAACTTCGGAAGGGGGTGGCAGACGACGCTCTGGGTGAAAGAGACGCTGACTCTCTCTCTCCCCCCTCTGTCCCTTGCCCCTGTTGTGCTCCAAATTCAAGGTGAGGTCGACGGCGCCAAGTGCCTCGACCCCAAGCCCCGTACGTTTGCTGCGCGCAGCTGTGACGACCCGGCCGGAGACGCTGCCCCCGCCGCGGACGTCAAGCCTCGATGACGCCTCGCCTGGCGGGCCGTTGGCAATCCCCGACTGTGCGAATCCAATAAACCATGTCCTCACCTGCAGTTTGTCTCACCTGTTGCTTCTGCGGTCTTCTGTGCATTTCGCCAGCGCACCTTTTTGATATCCACTGTAAGACGAGAACGGGACGAGGACAGGAGTACAGACTACAGGCTCTCATTTCCGTTGAATCTTTTATTTAACAAACATAGAGCGTTTTATGACGACCGACACAGGGAATAAATGCACCGCCGACGCCCTGAGGACCGAGACATGACAGAAGTGCGCGTTTGTTTGTTTTTTACTACACTTACTCTTGAAACCGGATTTCGTTCAAAAGTGAGAGAAAGAGACCACGGCGTTTCCACAAGTCAACGTAAAACATTCACAGAGCATTTCCGAGTCACGCACACAAAAAAACACACGTCGGGCCGAGGGCGCGACCTATGTACAGTATCTACACGGCGCCAGCGGGATCACTCGCACGCCTTCGCGCGCCTCTGAATGCGGGCGGACGACGAGCTCGTGGAACGGGCGAGGGCTCTCCCCTCCGCCCCGTGCCTGCGCCGTCCCAAGTCGGTTTCTGATCCCGCTACATGAAGCTACTGGCCGGCAACTGAGGGCGGGGCTGGGCAAACCGCTCGGCGGCTCGCGCCTTTCGAACTCGCCGAAACGTGTCATTTCCGTGTCCCGTGACGGCATGATCGACACGGAGGAGAACAGTGGAGAGACCCCCAGCCCCCCCCCCCCCCCCCCCCCCCCCCCGAGGCCTGCGGTGCAAAGGCGCCGTCGTGGGGGGAGACGAAGGGGAGCGAGACGCGTCAGAGAGAGGAGCCCCGGAAACGTGCGTCTCTCGTCACAGTCTTTCGCAGTCTCGACAGACGGAGGTGGAGGTGGCTATTCAGTGCGCGCGGACGTAGCCCCCAACGTCCCAGACCCTGCGCTGCCTCCCTCTCTCTCCCTTTCTCTCTCCCTCCCTCTCTCTCTCTCTCTCTCCCTCTCTCTCTCCCTCCCCCCCCCTCCCTCTCTCTCTCCCTCCCCCCCCTCCCTCTCTCTCTCCCTCTCTCTCTCGCTCCCTCCCTCTCTCTCTCTCTCTCTCTCCCCCTCCCCCCCTCTCTCTCTCTCTCTCCCTCTCTTTCTCTCTCCCTCTCTCTCTCTCCCTCCCCCCCCCTCCCTCTCTCTCTCTCTCTCCCTCCCTCTCTCTCTCCCTCTCTCTCTCTCTCTCTCCCTCCCCCCCCCTCTCTCTCCCTCCCCCCCCTCCCTCTCTCTCTCCCTCTCTCCCTCCCTCTCTCTCTCTCTCTCTCTCTCTCTCTCTCTCTCTCTCTGTCTCTCTGTCTCTCTGTCCCTGTCTCTCTCCCTCCCCCTCTCTCACTCTCTCTCTCTCCCTCCCTCTCTCTCTCTCTCCCTCTCTCCCTCTCTCTCTCCCTCTCTCTCCACCACTATAAAACGCAGACGTGAAGGCAGGAGAGTACCACAGTGATTCAGTTTCCTCGCGACGAGGCCGTAGCAGCAGCATTCCCCTGAATAAAATATTTCTGTATATAAACCAGCATGCAATGAGCGCCAAGGGGGGGGGGGTGTGGCGGGGGACTCGACAGCAGGCGCTTTCCCACAGTAAGTTGCACTAAAAGCCACATTTGTTGACCCGTGTTGGTTTTTCTTTTGTTTGTTGTCGTAACCACGAAACATATCAAGTGTCAGAGAGGCGTCTCCGGCCTGAAAGGAGAGGGCGCGACGCTCTCCCTATTTACTGGGGGTGATCTTCTCCAGTCCGGGCCAGGCGGGGACGTAGTAGCGGGGCAGGGTGCCCTCCATCAGCCTCTCCATCCACAGGCCCAGGCGGTCCAGCTTGTGGTGGATCTGCAGGGTGGACTGGCTGCGCGAGCGGCCCGACCTGCCGGACCTGGACCTGGCCCCGGCCCCGGCCCCGGCCCCGGCCCCGGCCTCGTCCTCGGACGAGCGGCCGTCCGGGTCCTCGCCCGTGTAGATGGGCTTGAACAGGCACAGGTACTTCTTGTGGCCGTTGAGCGCCAGCACGTAGCCGGCGTGGTCGGCCCGGCGGCCGCCGCCCTCGCCGCCGGGGTCGGCGTCCACCTGCGCCGCGTCCTGGACGTGCTCCAGCAGGGCGCTCATCCACTGGCCGTGCTTGTCCACGTTGAGGAAGGAGAAGTGCAGCGTCGGGCCCCTGGCGCGGAGGGGGAGAGGAATGAGGCCTTCCGGACAGCATACGCTTGCACGCACACACACACACACACACACACACACACACACACACACACACACACACACACACACACACACACACAGAGAGAGCAGACGCGGGATTCACCCTGTGAAGGAGTAGACCTCTTTGGCGAACTTGCTGAGCAGGACGTTCTTGGAGGCGTCAGTGAGGACCAGCACGATGTTCATGTGGCCCGGCCGCAGCTTCACCAGGTTGCTCGTGTAGGTGATGTCCGTCAGCTCCGTCACCTCCACGAAGTTCTTCCTGGGGGGGCGGCTGGAGAAGGAAAACGCCGACGGCGGCGCATGAGAGGCGGGCGCAACGCGGCGGCGGCGGGCGGCCGTTCAAAGTGCAGCCACAGCAAAGCCGGACTCGCCTCGAGGAAGCGCCGCACCCCGGGGAGCCGTTCTCGGCCCTCGCCCCGTCCTTCGTCTTCGGCTTGGTCTGCTTGTCGTCACTCGAGTCACTGCGAAAGGGCAGATGTATGAACGTTCCCTCATATTCCGCGGCGGAGTCTTCCAAACGCAGCGAGACGCACGTGTTTTTGAGCGAGCGACCGACCTGAAGGCCTGGATGACCACGGTCCCGAACAGGATGAACAGGGCGGAGAAGATGAGGGACAGCAGGGGCATCATCTCGCGCCTGCAAACCAGCACAGACGTCGGGTTTCACTCCTCGACAGTCGTTTTCTGGCCTCTGTCTGAGCGTTCCCTTTCGGCTTAGGGCCCCTTGGTCTGAAAAAGCTCTAGCAGCCGCTACCGGAGGTGCACTAGCTCCGCGCCTTTAACAACATCCATCGACCGGGATACACGAACAAAGATGTGAGAGTAAACACCCCGCCTACCAGTTGTTGTGCAGGATGTCATCGATCACCTCCGAGAGGTAGTCGTAGGACGCGTAGACCCACCGGATGACGAATATCTGCAGGGCGAGAGAGTTCGGGTTGAAAGGGCGTATGGCGCGTGGATCGGCGCCGATGATTCGGAGGGGACGCTACCGAGGCGAACTCGTCGTTGAGCTCGGGCAGCACGGCGTCGCGGACCAGGACGGACGGGTCCCCCTGCAGCCGCTCCAGCTCCTCCAGCAGCCGCCGCCTGTCCCCCTCGCCGCCGCCGCCCCAGGCGGCCGCCGGCCCGAACAGCGCCTTGCCCGCCGCGTTGCGCCTCTCCAGGATCACCACCTGGAGGGAGGGGGGGGGGCAAAGGGGGGCAAAGAAAGGGGCGTTGCCACAACACGTCCCGCCCGAGGCCCGGGGGGGGGGGGGGGGCCGGAGCGGCGGAGGCGCGGGTACCTGCGCGGGCGACGGCGCGGCGTCCTCGGCCGGCGCCAGGACGTCGCAGAGCGGCCGCTGCAGCCGCCGGTACACGTACGCGAAGCGCACCACCTCCTTGGCGTTGGCGGCGGCGAAGGAGAGGAAGGCCCGGTTGCCGAGGGAGAAGGCCTCGTCCTCGCCGGTGATCAGCAGGACGCAGTATCTGCGGAGGGGGGAGGAGGGGGGGGGGAGGGACAGGACAGCAGCTCAGCGGCAACCATCGACAAAAGCACGTAGGCGCGTAGGGGGAGGGAGAGAGGAGGCGGGGCTCCTCTCACTTCCTGCGTCGGTGGAACTGCTTGACGGGGCAGAGCTCGTCGAAGAGCCTCTGGTTGACCAGCCGCGGCACCAGGAGGAACTTGTTGTTGGACATGAACTCGTCGATTATCTGCTTTTTCATTCCCTTGGCCTGTGAGGGAGACAGACGGGGAGAGGGAGGGAGAGGGAGGGAGGGAGATGAGGTGAGGTGAGGTGGCATTTCAGGGGAACGCGGAGGGCGAAAAGAGGAGCGTCGCCTGCCTGTATGATGTCCGCAGGCTTGTCGGTGTTCTCTTTGAAGACCAGCATGGTGGGGGCGTAGGTGTTGATGTTGAACTGCTTCTGCAGGTTGGCCGTTTCCGAAAGGCCCTGGTCCACGTAGCCGAACTGCAGGTAGTCCTTGTACGCGAACGCCGTGAGCTGCGGAGAGATGCGGAGGAGTTGTAAACATGACTTGCTCGCGACGCGGAGATTTTCTAGGAAAAGGGAAAAAAAGAGGATGGCGAGAGCCGACCTTGTACAGCAGAGGGACCGCCGGCACCTGGTCAAACAGAAGCACGTGTGGCTTGTTGAGATGGTGCCAGTTGTTCAGAAACTGCAGCTCGTTCTTGTCTGTGACCTGAAAGACCAAACGCACACCGTTACCATCCGTCTGTCTGCTATCACCAGCTCACATGCCCACTCCCTCATTTCGTATTCACACCCGGTCTGTCTGACGTGCTTTCTAAACCTTTCCAGGCGAGCTCAAGTCTCCCTCCCAGTGACCACGTGTCCTCGTTCTCCCACCGGAGGACGGACAGGGGACAGATATTCACCCGTTCCACGAGTCTCTGGGGCAGCAGGTCCTCCACAAACTGTCTCAGGTGCTCCTTGGCCACGGCGTAGTGGAAGAAGGTCACTTTGCCGTTGATGACCCCCAGGATGGACGGGGTGCGGTGGGCGCCCAGGTGGTTGGCCAGGCGTCTCTCGTAGCCCACGTCCACCACGCCAATGCCGACCCCTGCGGACACAGCCGACGCCGGCACACACACACAAACGGTCAGAAATCGGAGCTCCCCCCCACGCTCGTCCCGTGACGCGGATCAAAGGTCGGCCCCGCACCTAAGGTCTCCATCTCCTGCACCACCTCCTTCCACACCGGCTCGATGTGGATGCAGCTGAAGCACCAGTCGGAGGTGATCTTGATCAGGTAGGGCCTCCTGTGGCTGTCCACCACCACGTTGTTGACGTACTGGCTGAAGTGCAGGGTGTACTTGCTGTCGGCGAAGTCCCGCTGGCTCTTGCTGCTGAAGGGGAAGTTGAAGAAGGACTCGTCGAAGTAGAAGCTGTCGTGGCGGTGGCCGTAGCGGCCGCTGCTGTACGGCTGGGTGTCGTCCATCTGGCCGTAGCGGTCGTAGCTGGCCCGCTTGTCCTCGTTTGACAGGATCTGGCGCGGAGGGGGAACACAGGTCAGGTCCGCATCTTGCCCTTGGCTTCATCACAGCTCACGTCACTGTTTACCAGCCGCATAGCACACTGGCTGCATCAAAAGATCTCTAACCTCATACGATTTGGTTATCTTGATGAACATGTCCTCGGCGCCTGGACTTTTGTTCTTGTCCGGGTGCCTGGAAAGGAAGGAAGCCCGTGGTTAAAAGCGACCGAGATCTCTCGGAGGCAGATGGGTGACCTGCATGCGATACTTGCCACTCTTTGGCCAGACGCTTGTAGACCTTCTTGATCTCGGCCTGGCCGGCGGTCCTGGTGACTCCCAGGATCCTGTACGGGTCCATGTCGGGCCCGGCGTGGGCAGCTCCTGTCAGCAGCACTGAGAGGAGGACAGCTGCGGCCAGCTGCGCACATAGCCTGGACCCCGCCATCGCAAGTTACCTGTGGCACAGACAGAGGAGCCTCAGACACACAGCCTCCCGTCAGCCTCCTGATGACGATGACGAGGAGGAGGAGGAGGAGGAGGAGGGGGATGAAGACCTGGAGCTACCTGGAGGATGGCGTTATAGCATGCTAATTACAGAAGCTAGGCAGCTCCACAACAGCTACTGCGGTGTGAAAACCTTGCTGACATGTCACTAGGAGGTAACATTAGCGGATTTCATTGAGGATTAAAGCGTCCACGCATTTTCTTCTTCGAGGAGGACATCAGCATGCGTCTGTGAGCCTGTCTCTCGCTCCCCTGCGGTCCCCTCGGTCCGCGGCGCTGCGCTCAGCCGGTGCTCTGCCACATACTCGACGCGCGTCGGGTCGCCTCGCAGCTAGCAGCTTCACGCTGAATTGAAAAGACGGCGAAAAGCCAAGGGTGTGTTCAGCAGCATCGCTCAGCTCCTCCACCCCCCGGGGCCAGCTGGTAACCTGCTGCTGCTGAGGGGCAGGAGCGGAGGGGGCGGGGCCCTGCCTCCAAAAGCTCTCTGGCATATTGACTGCTTGGCTGCATAAAGGACCAATCACAGGCGACCGCGACCCGTACCCGGAAACACGAGCCAGTGACGTGTGTCGCGCATGCGCAATTCCGACTGTGTATCCGGGTGCGGAGCGAGCCGTCACAGCACGAAATGAAAACAAACCTGTAACACGATACTGTAACCACAGTAAAATGTCTCGGCCCGTATTGTTACTTATTCTCAAACCGTAAAGAGTACCAACGTCTTCCGTATCTGTCGTAAAATTAGTTCTTCGTAGCTGTGTAGATTTCTCGCATGTTTTTCACACTTCCGTATTTTCTGTTGAATGGAGGACATACACAAGAAGATTCTTCAGCGCAAGCGGGTCGATATCGTCACGAACTTGAACCCATCCAAACTTTACGATGGTCTCCTCGCAAAGGGAGTGTTCACACGCGACATGATCGACGAGATCACGGTGAGGCAGGTGTAGGTGAGCTCCTTTGTGTTCGTGGAGAGGTGAGCGGAGCTGTGCGTAACCTCGACCCGCCCCCTGGTCTCCTGTCTGTCAGCGCGCTGGTACCAGACGGGACCAGGCCAGGCAGCTGGTCCGGGACCTGGAGACCCGCGGGAGTCGGGCCTTTCCGCTGTTTCTGCAGTGTCTGGAGGAGACGGGGCAGCACAGTTTGTTAGAGGCGCTCCAGAGCGACGCTCCATCTGCCCGGCTCCAGCCCGCAACACCCACCCGGCCTCCTCGCCCCGTGGTTCAGCCTCTTCACCCCGTGGTTCAGCCTATTCGCCCCGTGCTCCAGCCTCTCCCGGTTGGTGAGTGCATCTCGATCATTGCAATGCGTCCTCCCTCTCATTATTGTTTTGTTTAACGGTATGTGCTGCACGTCCCTCGAACAGTGTCTGTGGTGGATGTGCAGAAGCAAAGAGACAATGACGTCCCTGTCAACCCAGCGCAAAGACCCAGTAACGCCCCCAGCCCGTGTAAGCTATGTGGTCAAGTTAGGATAAAAAAGGAGATTCTTTGTATTTTGATGATCGATGTGTAACGCATATTGACATGCGTCACAGCGCCGGACGTGGAGTACACAAGGCCTCGGCGTCCGAGTCAGTCGCGTCGGGAGAGTATAAAGGTGAGCGGCGTTAGGATGATGGCGGCCGCGCATCAGCCGAGAGGGACCGAGGTCGCTCCGCGGACTGATCCAATCTTCGCTGTTTGTCTCGGTGCGTGTCAGAACTACAAGATGGATGCCGTCCCGTGCGGCCACTGCCTCATCATCAACAACGTGGAGTTTGACCCTCAGACCGACCTGAGCAACCGCAGAGGCTCCAACGTGGACTGTGACAAGCTCCAGCGCAGATTCCGGGCGCTCCGCTTCACCGTGGAGGTCAAGACCAACCTGAGCCAGGGGGTAAGGGTCGCTGCCTCTGCTTTCAGCGCGCCCCCGGGAAACGGCGGCGAGGTAAACGGCCCGTCTCCACCTTGCAGCAAATCAAGCACGCGCTGTCCACCTTGTCGCGGAGGGACCACTCGCCGTACGACTGCTGCGTGGTCATCATGCTGTCCCACGGGACCGAGGTGAGCCACAGCCGCTTCCCGGGCGCCGTGTACGGCGTGGACGGCCAGCATGTCCCGGTCCAGGTCATCACCAACTACCTCAACGGCCAGCACTGTCCCTCCCTGCAGGGCAAACCCAAGCTCTTCTTCATCCAGGCCTGCGGGGGAGGTAGCCTGCGCGCCAAACCACTTGCGAAACGGCTGAAGCATTCAGAGACGAGCCGAGACACAACAAGACGTGCATGTTGACGCGTGTCCTCCCCCCCCCCCCCCCCAGGTGACAGGGACACAGGCTTCGAGGTGTCGCCCGACGAGGTCCAGCCGTCCCTGGGTGGCGTGGATGACCAGACGGACGCCATCCCCATGTCGTCCAGCAGCGACTCCTTGAGCATGTCCGACGAGCTGGACGCCAGGGCCACGCTGCCCACGCCGAGCGACATCCTGGTGTCGTACTCCACTTTTCCCGGTGCGTGTTTGACTTGCCGCCGCCCTGCTCGCTGTGGCCGCTCCCCCGGTCCCCCCCCTCTGACCGTGCGAAATGTGAAGGTTACGTTTCCTGGAGGGACACCCAGTCGGGATCCTGGTACGTGGAGACACTGGACCGGATTCTGGAGGAGAACGCTGCCACTTACGACCTGGTCACCATGCTGATGATGGTGAGCTCCTGGGAACAGTCGAATCAGCGTCACAGCACGTCCAATTCAAGCCTTCATGTTGCCGTTTGTGTGTTTCCAGGTGAACGATGAGGTCTCCCAGAACTCGGCGAAGGGGCTCTACAAGCAAATGCCTGGTTCCTTCAACTTCCTGCGCAAGCTTCTCTTTTTTCAAGGACAAGCATAACGGCAGAATAATCTCCGCATATCTCAGTCCCACTCTCAGGGGGTGTTTTCTAATGCTGTAGGGGACAAATGTGATTTTTTGCAATCGTGTCCCAGCGGAGTTGCAAAACGCATAAATCCTGTGCACGCACTGTTACCAGCACAATACTGTCTGTCTGTTTGTCTCGTCTCGCCGTATTTCAGGAATTGACAATTTTTCTAAATGTCTTTTTTTAAATGCGTCCCGCAAAGGAAAAATTAAAATATTGGGTAAATCTGGTTCTGGTTCTGGTTTTTGTCTGTTTTTGTTGTCTTATCGACACAGCAGGCGTCATCGATCAAGAGTGGATGCTTCCATTCCCTCCCTGTATCTCGTGCCTTCTCTAAGTCTGTGAATAAAGCCTCGTTGAGTTATCAAAATGAAGCTAGAGTCGAGGCAGGACGTACTGCAGAGACCTCGACGAAGATCTCGGCGAATTGTGTTGCCCTCACCTCTTAAAGGCGGAAGGAATCGCGCATGTTATATCTGAAATCGTCACACAATTATGAGTGCCGAGACCAAGCTGTAACCACGGCAACAACGGGAGCGTGTTTTACTAGGCTCCAGTAGGTGGCGTCTGTGAGTCACATGCGTTGAAGGCTCTGGGCCTCGGAGTCTTTCATCCCACCTCCGCTGCCTCCAGGGATCCCTGTCAAATCAAAACAAAATCATTTGTCAGTTGTCTCAGATCAACACCCACATGTGTTTTGATATGTAACAGGATATCCTTGCCACCACTCTCTGTGTACTTTTATTTTCGCACAGCTTATGACGTAAACTATCTTAATGTCACTCTGCAGTCCTGAGAGTTACTGTCTGGGAGTCTTTAGCTTGTTGGAATACTATTAGGTGAAACCTGAGGCCATGACACAGTTTATTGAAGTATACAAGCTACCATGTGGTTTTCTTTTTGTCCTTTTAACACCTGGCACAACCAATATTGAATAAAGAAAAGGCCCAATAGGTTGTGCATTCCCATCATAATAAGCTTCATACAGTAGTTCCTTAGTTATGAGAAAGAAATGAGTTATATCATTTAAGAACTGTTTGATGACAGGAACTGTGGATATATAGAGATATACATATGATCACAAATGCATCAACAATGCCCCAACCTCTAACTCCAATTCCACCAGCAGTTCCAATGGTCCTGATGTTTGTGCCACTTTTTTTAAACATTGTGCAATGTCTGTTTCTATTAGTTGAAGCCACCATTTCCCCCCGTATCTGCTTTTTCGTATTTACCATTTGCCGTGATATTCTTGATAATTTTACACCACAAAAAAACATTTTCAACTGTTGACATACAATTCTTTTTGACACTTTACTAAAAACACATGCAAATATATATCTAATGGACGTAAGAAGTCCCAAAATTATATAATGACCCTGATGTGTATGTGATGGGTCTGTGTATTTTTTCCACAATTTATAGCCTCTGGCTGTATGACAGACTGTGGAGCGGTGGATGTGCAAACACTGCAATGCATTTGGACAATACAAAAGCTTCAACAGTTCTTTGTCACAGCCTTGTGTTGTCTTTCAGTTTGGTTATGATGTTGCCCCATCCGTGCCCTGTCTTTTCCTCCTCGCTGAAGGTGCCATGGGTGGTGAGTGAATGTGAACATGTTCGGTGCTTCCTGATCCCTGCCGGAGCACCACGGGGTGTCTGCAGACCCAAAACAGCTGTTTACACCCACTGAAATTAAGTGTCAGCCTAAATGTGGGCAAGAGGAAGAATGGCGTAAACGCGTACATTTCTGGTGTTTGCTGTCCAAAGACCACAGATAAGATCAGATGTGCGTAGGCATTCCAGGAACTTCTCTTTCTTTAATTTCAAACTTGCGTTTCAAACTTGTGACCATGGAAAGAAATGAGAAACTGTGCAGTTTGGGTGCATTCCCTCAAGAGCCCGTTTTACTGCCCTTTATTATCAAGCTAGAAAACAAGCTTTTAACGGGGGGGGGGGTGACTGATCAATAAACGGGTAATCCTCTGTAAATATCCCATGTTTTGTAATACCTGCCATTGCACTTTAAACCAAAGGTGGAATAAGAACAGATGTGTCGAGCAAGCTGAAGTTCAGACTGGATCTTTTGATAATCATGCTCCGCTTCAGACTCAGCACTACCCTGGGTAAGTAAACTAAATACAGTCATTAAAGTAATCCAACTAATTTGTAAGATAAATAAACAAATAATAACTAAACCTTTCTGATGTTTTTCTAGCACTTTGTGGGGAACGTATTTGTGTTTTCTTGATTTCTAACTTTGTGGGAAAATAGGTTGCTGCAAAACAATAATATTAGATACTTTATTCGTTCCATAAAATTTGCTGGAAATACGTTGCATTATGAATATTTTATGTGTGTGAGGTGAAGAGCTATCTCAAATTTACCAATGTAGCATTGTTTCTTAGCACTTTCTGTATCTTAATGTTTCTTTTTTGAAAAATTTAAGATTTAATTGCAAGACTTGATAACTTTTGCCTTTGACTGACACTTTCTAACAGTGATGTTTCTTTTCCAGTGCTGGCAGCAACATGTTCATTCCTGACCGCAGGTAAACATCTAAAAAGATGCCCTGTGAGACTGCTTCCATATATCATTTCAATCATTGTTGCTTGAATATACTTGAATTATCAATATCTGTTACTTCAGTTGTTTCTGCAGAGACGGTCATCACCTGCGCTGACAGCCATAACGTCCAGCGCCTGAGCTGTGGTACGACTGACCCTGCCAATTCTCTGAGTCCATATAAGTGTAGAAGCTCATCCTTATACATGCTTAGACATTGCCAGATAGAGGAGATGGTGGCAGTGAACTGCACATCCCCAGAATAATACAAGCTTTCATCATCATAATCCTATCACTATCATATCCTCTCAAAGTCTTCAAATGGTCTGGAGTGAACTATTCTAGGAATATAATTTATCCTAATGACAGTATAAACTGAGATTTCAGAAACATTAGGCTCAGTATGACATGTCATGATATCTATGAGTGCTTTAATGTAACTGTCACAAATGCTCACAAAAATTCTTTCATTGGTTTGAAACAGACAGTGGGGTGATCAGTGTCCAGACAGCACTGTATGGACGCACAGACCAAGCGACCTGCAGTGAGGGCAAACCTCCAGAACAGCTGACCAATACACAGTGCTCTCAACAGGGTACAACAGATTTCATCAAGAGAAGGTAAATTGTCCCTTGGGTCCAGGGACAACTATTGTGTGGTTCAATCGGGATCATTTTCCTCTCCAAAAATTCAAAAAAGCCCAGTGTTTCCATTTTTATGAGAGGGAAGAGCAGAGAGAAAAAACAAAAAAAATGTTTAAACAGTAGGGACATGATATGCCAACTATTTAAACCTTAAACAGTCGACAGTACACTTTAAACAAGTCTCTGACTGTGCCCTGGGTGTGGCCATCTCTCCATAAGAACTAATTTGCTCCTCCTGCAAGCAACCTTGAATTCTTGGACCTTTACGCGCAGCAGTTGCCTCAATATTCATAGCCGAGTATAACCACCAAAGCTGACGCTGTCAAGCAGACAGGTAACCACGGCAACACACACACACACACACACACACACACACACACACACACACACACACACACATACACACTTACACACGGACACAGAGTTGAAGCTGCACCGTGTGTGAGTGTCTGCGTCTCAACATTTAAACACACTCCAACAGTTTTCACACATTTCTGCTGAATGCCAAAATTAGAAAGACGTTTCTTGATTTAGTATGTTTTTACACAAAAGACATGATTTTAGTCTCATGGTGCAGACATGAGTGCAACGTTCCTGCTGTGCAGCAAGACAGTGTACAATCAGTCCACATCTCACCACTGCTGACTTAACAATGCTGTCCAGCACAGGTGACATGCAATGTTCTTAGTTGTGCAGAAATAATGGCATTGTCAGAATTCTTTTTTTTTTTGTCTTTCACTATATTCTTGCCTAAATTAATTTTTGAATAAATGTGAAGTTAAGTCTCGGGTTAAATGTTAAGTCTTTGTCACTCATCTCTGAAGACTGATTCTAAATTGAAAGAACAGAGTTTAATCTATTGCTGTGTCTATCATGTCCATACATATTTAATGTTTATATTCCTAATATAATACTAGGAAACAAGCAGTCTGGAAAACAGATAAAAGACACAGGATTTGGAATTGGAAAAGCATCCGATTTACAATAAGGTGTAATTAGATAACTGAAGCTAAAAAAGAGTTAGGGTTAGGGTAGGGTTAAGGTTAGGGTATAACTCCTCAAAACTCAGTCACACCTGTTACCCCAACAACTGGGGATCTCCACCAAAATGAATGATTATAAGATAAGTACTTTACTTAAGATACTGTGACCTCACAATGTTAAAATGTATGTGCACACTGTCTACAATATACAACAATACAACAGTTTAAGAGGCAGTCTACAAGCAAATACAATCTGGGTGCTGGCAACTGTTCAGGTGTGGTTGACCACAATTAAATGCAGTTTTTCCATGCAGGTGTGATGGCAAGAGAGTGTGTGAAGTGAACATAAACGCGGTCCAGACAACTGACCCCTGCTTTGGCACCTACAAATACCTGGAGACAAGCTACACCTGCCTCCCAGCGAGTCAGTCTCACGCTGGTCTCAAATCCACAGTGAAGAAAAGCTGCTGTCTCTGTAGTGTGATTCTCTAATGTGGTTTATTCCTTTTAATTTGACAGTTCACCTTGTTACCTGTGAGGACTCTTTGGCACATCTGCACTGTGGTATGTTTAGTCTCCTGGCTGCATGAATGAATCCTTCTCTGAATATCAGGTTGCTCCCGTTTGCACTCTTCTTATTTGCCTTTTGTCCTCCTCTTCGCAGATCAAGGGCAGGTGATTTTTGTCTATGGTGCTGACTATGGACGTCGTGACCGGACCACATGCTCTTACAGACTGCCCGACAAACTCATCACGAACATCGACTGCACAAACCCCGTAGTTGCAGACAGGTAAGAAATGGACCCAGGCTTCAAGCAGCCCCCCCATGCTATTCTCTAAGTTTGAAATGTCTCCATTATGGGATGAATAATGGTCTATTCTAAGATCAGAAGACAATAAAACAGAAGGCCATACTTGTCACTATCTTTTCCTCTCTTTAAATAACACCTAGCCAAAGGAACATCCAGGCCTGCATTTATTGCTGTTTCTCTTCCTTCACAGCTGCAATGGGAGAAACAGCTGCACCATCCGTGCAAGCAACTCAGTGTTTGGAGACCCCTGTTATGGCACTTATAAGTATCTGGAGTTGGCTTATGTATGTCAGTGTGAGTACCTTTAATTTTACTGTGCACTGTGGGGAAAATGACACATGTAGCTATGTCAGCATTAAGGCCCGTGCAAGCTCTGTCCAGTCCCAGGAGTACACGAAGAAGAACGAGATGTAAACAACTCTGATCCTAGTATTTTGGCGACACAAATGCTCCTCCCGCCCTAGCGTCTGTGCTATCTCACGCCCTGAGTTTGCACAGCGGGAACCGTCATTGTACTCTGTCCGGGCTGTATTACGGAGGTTGGTGTAGCGGCGGACTTCCTCAACAAGTCTTTCGTCTAAAGTGTCCATCGCAACAACAACAAAGACTTCTTCTTTGGGGCAGAAAAAAAACCAAGCTCTTCCTGGTTGTCGCTTCCTGGTTTTTTACCCCGAACTTTAAACTTCACCTACTGGTATGGCGAGTTCGACAGGGCGAAGCAGCCCTTTGCTCGCGCCGCTTCGCCCTTTTGCAGGGCTCGCGCCCTAAGCCGCAGAGGCTTGCATAGGTCTTTATGCTGCATGTTGTGACTATAACAGAAAAAGCAAAGGCTCCATATGTCTGACTGGCATATTGTCTTCTCTTGCAGATCCTGACACCGGCAAAGTGTGATTTCTGTTGCCATAATGAAATCAATAAAACCTCAATAAACATCCATTAATTGGAATATCAACCTAATCCAGTCTCTCACTTTGTCTACTTTGGCTAGAGGTATGAAAACCTGTGAAATTTATTGTCAAATACAAAACTATACAATAGAATCATCAAGAGAGTTTTCATCAACTTTCATGGACAACGATCTTAGACACATTCAAAACAAACAAACAATGAATGGAAACATGAAGTTAATATATTTGTAAACCAGACTATGGCTGGGGCCTGGGTGGTCCCAGCCTCCTAGGACGTAGGGCCAGGCCAGCCGAGGTGGGCTGATTGGCCAACTCAACTCACCTGCTGAGGCCTGTCATAAAACCATAAACATTGGCGCCCAACATGGGGCCAGCAGACACCACAGAGCAGCAGCACCAGCTATGCGAATACCTAACTCAGATTGATCAAGAAATGGCGGAGAAGCACCAGGTGCTGATGGCAGCCAGCCAAACACACCTGCCCCTCCCTCCAGGCTCAGGCAGAGAAGCAAACTGCCCTCCTGGAGGGGCTGAATGGCCAGGTGGGTGCAGCAGGGCAGGTTCCAGCGCGATCAGCACCCTCTGCCTGGGTGGGCCAGTCCCAGAAGGACCACCAGCAGTTGTTCCGCTCAATGAGGCAGAGCTCCACAGAAAAGCTGTCCGTGTTTGTGGAGTGGCCAAGGGATGGACCTCCAGACAGGGCAGCCGCAAAATGGCAGGACCAGGGACCCACCGGTGGGGAGCAGCCATTTGACGCCAGCACCACACCAGACCCCCCTGCCACCATGCTGGTGGTTGTTCCCTCAGCTAAACCCCACACTAACTCTTCTCTCTTTTCTCTTTCCCAAGGTCCGGCCACAAGGGGTGCTGCTCCCAGCCCACCGGGGTTTCCCGGTCCTTCCTAGACTGGGGCAGGCTGTATGAGGTGTGGCTGGGCCTGACTTGTTTGCCGAGAGTGCCCCTGGGGGGGGGGGGGGGGGGGGGGGGGGGGGGGGGGGGGGGGCGAGTGGTCCGGGTTGTGAGCCCTCTGACTCCCTCCCCAGGCCAAGGGCAAACATGCACCATCCCTGGTCTAAACACAAGGGGCGCTGCTCCCAACACAATGGAGGTTTTCCCAGTTTTGGGGGTTAGGCTGCTGGAGGTGCGGCCAGCCGGAACACTTCCGCTGAGAGTGCCCCTGGTTGGGGCTGGCCAGGTGACTCCCCGGCCCAAATAAATTGTTGGGGAAATGTGGCCATGACCTGGGCGCTCCCAGCCTATTAGCAGTCACTGTTTCTGGGTCAATCTCAGCCTAAACAGTGGAGTATTTCAGCTCACCCGTCCATGTAGCTTTCCAGATTGTCTTAATCTCTTCGTTTGACACTCCATCACTCTCTTCAGTTCCTGACCTTTTCAGATTTGGCCCAGTTTGCTCCTGACCTGCTCCTGTCTCGCCTGCCCTCCTGATTAACCCTGCCCATCTTCGACTGTGACTGCTCTGCAACCCCCTCTGTGCCTATGTCCTGTTTTCCCCAGCTCTGCTTTGTCCTCTGACTGACCCATGCTCCAAATATCGACCTCCTCTCATCTCTGCCCTAGTTGACAGACCTTTTCTTCTGTTTGACATCTTAAATCTTCCCCCTAAGATAACCTGTGAACTGGTGCTATAGCTACTGGTATGGTTAGCTGGCATGCTAGCTCCCCTGCTACCTCTGCTATCGGCCAGTTTGTTGACTTTCCTACCTAGCTGTTTCTGGCTATGGCCATCTCAGCACTCACCTGTGCTGTAGTCAATAACTTCTCTACCATTTCTACTTTCCGAGGCTGTTTTGCTTCTGGGTCCAGATCTCGACTGTGATATGGGATGAAAACCACTGGGTTTGAAAAAGGTGTTTCAACCTGAAAAACAGATTAAAATAGTCAATTGTTGAGGCCGACATCGTTTTCCCAGCAGGCACTTTGTAGCCAGATATGGAGCTGGAGGACTCTGGAGGACGGTTCTGAACCACAACCATAGGGAGACAGAGGCCTACTGATGAAAATGGAATTGCCACAAATGCTAAGATAATATGGCAGATTTCTGATTGCAGATTTGGTGATCACTGATTTTCAGTGGGCTGCATCTACGGGGCCGACATAGATGATGATCCTATGGACAGAATTTGGCAATGTGCGCAGCAGTTTTGGAACGTTTTGCCAGAGTGCCAGAATTTATGTGTGTGTCTGTATATGTGTGTGTTTGTTGCCATGATGACCAACCTGTTGGCACTGGGCCTGGGGGCAGATGGGTCAATTGGAGGCTTGTTGAACCATAGAGTTTTTGAGAAGGCATTGATGAAGAACTATACAACTTAACAGCATGTTCAAAACAATACAAATAGACCACAAGTTTGTCTCTGTTTTAAAGGCACTTTGTGTAGGAATTACCCCATCTAGTGGGAAATCTTGTATTGCATTCAAAAGAACAGTACACACTAGCAGACAACATTTGTACATATCAGGAATATAAGCACACGCCAAGGAGCTGAAAGCCCCAAGAATGCAGTGATGTGATTTGGTGTTTGCACTAGGAATATTGAGGCCAGAACTTGCATTCTAAAACTTGCTGATGTGACAGTATATAGGTGAGGTGGCCATAACTAGGGGTCATTTGGAGGCTCATTTAAATTCTGTAAGCTGCCACTCTTCCATTCTTTGGGTGCATTATATGGAAGAGCACAAATCTCCCTAAAAATCTGGAAAATATTATGTGTCTACTGTGTAAGGTTTAGCTTGGAGCAGTGTGGATAGATTGTAATATTTCATAGAATTTTCAAGTATTTTCACACTCTTTTGATTTGGCAGTTGCGCAATTAAGGAGCCAAAATAGTAGATACCACGGGGTCATTGAGAGGATGTGAATTAAAACAATACAACTTACCAACGTGATGAAAAATACGTTTGGCAGTGCATCTTTGACTATTTCAGGGCGAAAAATGTAAATCTAAATGTTATCTGCAAATATCTCATGTTTTGTCATGCTTCCCATTGTGCTGTAAACCCGTTTCATTTCCATCATCTTATCGTGGTAATCCACGGGATCATAAAAGTCAACAAATAAGTCACGGTCCCTCTTCAGCGCCACGTGTCAACCTTTTTTTTTTTTTTTTTTGAGACAGCAGAATAAATACAGGTGTGTTCAGCAAGCTGAAGTTCAGACTGGATCTTTTGATAATCATGCTCCGCTTCAGACTCAGCACTACTTTGGGTAAGTAAACGAATGAGAGCATTATTTTTTTTTTTTAGCATTTTTCAGCATTTTGGGGAAAGGGTTTTTTTTTCTCTCTTTTTCTGTGCGATAACAGGTCGTGGCATAATAATCTAATGTTCTTAGACAGAAACGTAGAAAATGAAACGTTTTTACGCTTCTTTGTTTAAACAAGATTATTTCTGTTGGGATTAGCCCATTAGCCCCATTAGTTTGTGTCATAAAATTTTCATTGGAAATGTTGCATAATGTATTCAAAAGATTACAATTTAAGGAAGGACGAGATATCCCAAATGTACACATGAAGCATGGTTTCTTAGCACTTTCTGTATCTTAATGTTTCTTTTTTGAAAATTTTAAGATTTAATTGCAAGACTTGATAACTTTTGCCTATGAATGACACTTTCTAACAGTGATGTTTCTTTTCCAGTGCTGGCAGCAACATGTTCATTCCTGACCGCAGGTAAACATCTAAAAAGATGCCCTGTGAGACTGCTTCCACATATTATTTCAATCATTGTTGCTTGAATACACTTGAATTATCAATATCTGTTACTTCAGTTGTTTCTGCAGAGACGGTCATCACCTGTGAATACAGTCACGACGTCCAGCGCCTGAGCTGTGGTACGACCGACTCTGCCAATTCTCTGAGTCCATACTGTATAAGTGTAGAAGCTCATCCTTATACATGCTTAGACATTGCCAGATAGAGGAGATGGTGGCAGGGAACTGCACATCCCCAGAATAATACAAGCTTTCACCATCATAATCCTATCACTATCATATCCTCTCAAAGTCTTCAAATGGTCTGGAGTGAACGATTCTAGGAATATAATTGAATTGGAATATAAAGACAGTATAAACTGAGATTTCAGAGATGTTAAGCTCGGTATGACATGCCATGATCTCTATGAGCGCTTCAATGTAACTGTCACAAATACTCAGAATTCTTTCATTGGTTTGAAACAGACAGTGGGGTGATCAGTGTCGACAAAGCACTGTATGGACGCAGAGACCAAACAATCTGCAATGAGGGCAAACCTCCAAACCAGCTGACCAATACACAGTGCTCTCAACAGGGTACAACAGATTTCATCAAGAGAAGGTAAATATTTGTTTTTAAACTGTTTTACCAACAGTGACTCCGGCTGTGTGCAATCAGTCCACACCTCACCACTGCTGAGCTATCCATGCTGTCCTGCACTGGTGACATGTAATGATCTTAGTAATGTGCAAAAGTAAAGGCTTTGTCACAACACAGTTTTGTTTGCTACCCATGGCGGAAGTCAAGCAGGCTGGGAATAAGGAAACAGGAATTGGAACTGAAAAAACCTCTGGGATTTACAGTAAGGTCTGATAAGATAACTAGGGCTAGAAAATAGGTCAAACGAACATGACCAAACCCAGTATAAAACAATAGACAAAGGCATCAATTGGGCATACTGACATTTTTCAATGGTACACAGGTGAAAAGAAAAAAGAGACTATAAGGAACTAAACACTTACAGCCTGGCCCATAGCTCCTCAAACCTCAGGCACACCTGGTACTCCAACAGGTGGGCATCTTGACCAAAAATAATGAGAAGTTCTTTACTCAGGCTCATGTGACCCCACAGTGTTAAAATGTATGTGCACCCTCTCTAACAATGTAAGAGACACTCTACAGGCAAATACAATCTGGGTGCTGGCAACTGTTCAGGTGTGGTTGACCACAATTAAATGCAGTTTTTCCATGCAGGTGTGATGGCAAGAGAGTGTGTGAAGTGAACATAAACGCAGTCCAGACAACTGACCCCTGCTTTGGCACCTACAAATACCTGGAGACAAGCTACACCTGCCTCCCAGCAAGTCAGTCTCACGCTGGTCTCAAATCAACAGTGAAGAAAAGCTGCTGTCTCTGTAGTGTGATAATGTCGTTTATTCCTTTTAATTTGACAGTTTATCTTGTTACATGTGAGGACTCTTTGGCACATCTGCACTGTGGTATGTTTAGTCCCCTGACCGCATGAATGAATCCTTCTCTGAATATCAGGTTGCACCCGTTTGCTTACCTCTTACTTGCCTTTTTTCACCCTCTTCACAGATGAAGGGCAGGTGATTTTTGTCTATGGTGCTGACTATGGACGTCGTGACCGGACCACATGCTCTTACAGACTGCCCGACAAACTCATCACGAACTTTGACTGCTCAAACCCTAGCACCAAAGTTGCAGACAGGTAAGAAATGAACCCAGAACTTCTCTGAGTTTGAGTTCTCTAAGTTTGAAATGTCTCCCTGATGGGATGAATAATGGTCTATCCTAAGATCAGAAGACTGTGACACAGGAGGCCATCCTTCCCCTGTTTAAATATCACAAGCCAAAGGAACATCCAGGAACATCCAGGCCTGCATTTATTGCTGTTTCTCTTCCTTCACAGCTGCAATGGGAGAAACAGCTGCACCATCCGTGCAAGCAACTCAGTGTTTGGAGACCCCTGTTACGGCACTTACAAGTATCTGGAGTTGGCTTATGTATGTCAGTGTGAGTACCTTTAATTCTACTGTGCACTGTGGGGAAAATGACACATGTAGCTATGTCAGCATTGTGCTGTGTGTTGTGACTAAAACAGAAAAAGCAAAGGCTCCATATGTCTGACTGGCATATTGTCTTCTCTTGCAGATCCTGACACCGGCAAAGTGTGATTTCTGTTGCCATCATGAAATCAATAAAACCTCAATAAACATCCATTAATTGGAATCTCAACCTAATCCAGTCTCTCACTTTGTCTACTTTGGCTAGAGGTATGAAAAGCCGTGGAATTCATTTTCACATCTAAAACTATACAATAATAATAATTGTATCTGTTATATGTAACTGTGTTGTATTTACTGCTGCCTATCTTGGCCAGGTCTCCCTTGAAAAAGAGGTTCTTAATCTCAATGGGCACTTCCTGGTTAAATAAAGGTTAAATAAAAATAAAAAAAAAAAAATACAATCAACAAAGAGTTTTCATCAACTTTCATGGACAACCATCATCTGGGCCCTTCCTCTCAGCCAGTAATCTTGGACACATTCAAAACAAACAAACAATGAATGGAAACATGAACTTAATTTATTTGCAATACAGACGTTTTCTGCTCCAACTTCCCCAATACAAATAATAAGGCAAACAACAGAACTGTTGTTTACTGTTTGCCACAGTACAGCAAGCAAGTCGAGTAAGCAAGTCAAGTCGAGTCAACGCTTGTTAAAGAAAAGAGAGTACAAAAATAAGGATATTTTGAGTGACTTGTCACTGCTTTCATCAGAACTGTCGACATTGACCAAGAAGCAACCCTCCCGCCACTGGAGGTTGCACCAAAACGTCTCGCTGAAATAAAGGGATGTTAGCTTGGTTGCGCACTGTCCCCGTGAAGTTCCACGACGCCGATCCGTCAAGACGACCTCGCGTTGCGCTGGCAGACCGAACGTGACGCCAAACGCGAGAGGTCCGCCGCCGCCGTGGCTACCAGACGACGGTCAGGTTGGCGGCATCCACGCAGAAGTCAGCCTTGGAGGGGTAGACCACCTTCAGGTTCCCGTCCCGGTCCACCGTTCTCACCTGCTGGACCGTCAGCTCGCTGCAGCTCTCCCTCCCCTCAGCCGTCTGCGGCGGGGCTCCCCCCTCCTCGTCCGAGCCCGCCTCCTCCCGATGCTCCGCCGTGAACTTGTTCAACTCCGCCATTTTCTGAGGCGAGACAGAACGTCAACTTTGTCACGCGAGGGTGGGGACAGGGATGGAAATGTGGTCGTGGACCCCATCGAGAGTCTTTGACGACGGCGTGAAATGCAGGAAAACTGAGGCGTACCGTGATCAGAGCATCCATGACCTGTTTACAGGTCTGCAGGCTGGTTCCACTCGTGACCTCCAAAAACAACTCTGTGGTCGTCTTCTTGATCTGCAAGACACAATCTCGTCATTTTGTCTACAAGCACACAGCCTGTCACCCCGGGTTCAATATGAACCGGAACGTGCCGGAGCCAGATCCGGAACCTCCGACTCTGGATCCGGCAGCTGTGCCGCGACGGAAAAGAAGCAAATACGAATTAGATAAATAGATAAACAAAAGTTTGCTTAGTGTTCAGCGTTGATGTCGCTCCAACAGGACAGACGCCAGCCTGGTTTCTTTTTGGTGTGCACACAGGGCTGTCAGCGAGCCCCAACCCTCCGTGGCTTCACCCATCGGTTTGTGAAGGGCTGTTTATGCAGCCAGGAGTTTGACTTGCACGGGCCTGTGACTCTTCACGCTGGGGAGGCGAGGAATGAGTGACGGGCATGACGTTCCACCTCCGTCATCCTCAACACACCCACTGATCCCTACTGGCCACAGGAGAATAACCAGGGTGTACGAACGAGGTACACACAGTCTATGAGTCCAGTGAATGGAGCTCGTGCTCTCGCCTCTTTGAGGCTCCCCCATGTTCGTTTATTTCTTCAAGCTCCAATATCTTATTGTATATATGACTGAGCATCAGATTACATGCTGGCACAGGAAACTTGAATTGTGAAAAAAAATGACTGAATGAGAATTTGATGATTGGAAATGGCGTTTTTTTGGCTGGGTGTGTATTGCAGAAAGTGTCTCTCGGAGCCCGGCCTAGCAGATCCTCGTGGTAGTGCGATGGAAATCACTTCCGCATTGGCCTCATTTTTCGTTCCCGAAGACTTTGTCCATCTTTTATATACAGTCTGTGGTTGTTAGCGTCACCATAATGACTCCCCTGGGGAAAGAGCTATAGAGAAAACGCACCTTTGTTTTCTCACTGTTGGTAATGGGAGGGAATGAGATCACATGGCCCTCCGCATCCACCAGGCACGGGTAGAGCGACTTGCCTTGCAGAATCTGCAGATATCTGAAAACAAGAGTCGTTAAAGTTAGAGGCCGCCTGTGTGAAGCAGACTACTGCCCCTGTGTTCAAACATTAGCTCTCTTGTATGACTACAGTACAAACGGGGGCCATGGTTGTACTGACTTGTGGAGGCCGGAGACGTTCTGCCTCTTCTTCTGCTTCCTCAGCTCGTCGGCCTCCAGCTGGAGGTGTCTTATCAGCTCCACTGCCGTCATCTCCTTCCGACCCAGGGGCGCGATCTGTCCGATGTTGAGCTTTCATGTGAAACGCAGTTTGGCTTTCGCAGGGGGGCTTGCGTACGAGCCGCGCCGGCGCGGGCCTACCTTCAGCTGGGTGGGGGGTTTGACATCGTAAACCAGGGGGCCTTTGAGGAGCTGCATGTCATGGGTGGCGATGGTGGCAGTGGTCCTTTTCGCGCACAAGTCGTCGTGGAGCTTCGTCTGAAAGAACAAACAAACAAACAAACAGGTGGGTAACTTGGTGTACTTGCAGTTTTTTTTCCCCCTCAACTCGAATGGTTTCATTTTCTCCAGCTTGCGAGGCATTGGAGCTCACCTGAGCCACCAGGAAGCGTTTGAGAGCGTTGCCGGGCTTGAGGTTCATGCCCCGGACCACGCAGCACACCAGGTACGGCCGAACGTCCTTCACCTCCGCGCTCACGGCCACCGTGAGCGCCGCCGCGGTGTCCGGCACGCGGAGGACCCTCACCACCATCTTGTTCAGCTCCTCCACCTCGTCCCTCTCCTCCGCCGCCGCCGCCTTCTCCCTCTTCTTCCTCAGCTGCTGCCTCCGGCCCCGGTCGGCGCCGCGGCCGGCGTCCGCCTCGGCCCCGTCCTCTCCCTGCTTCCCCCTCCCTCTCCCCCTCAGGTAGTCCAGGATGGACTTGGTCTGGCAGCCTTTCACCATCTTCTCCAGGCGCTTGTCGCTCAGCTTGTTGCCTTTGAAGTTGATCTCCTTCAGCTTGGGGCAGTCGCTCAGCTCGCAGGGGATCTCGCTCAGCTTGTTGTTGGACAGATCCAGCACCTGTAA
This sequence comes from Karalla daura, assembly GCA_029224185.1. Taxonomy (NCBI): domain Eukaryota; kingdom Metazoa; phylum Chordata; class Actinopteri; order Chaetodontiformes; family Leiognathidae; genus Karalla; species Karalla daura. The sequence goes on along the minus strand of CM055193.1, from coordinate 23,851,750 downwards.
TGGAAGGGGTGGGGGGTGACAGTACAGCAGGTTTATGCGCATAATGCTTCTTGGGAACAGTGCTCTTCCGGTCTTCATGACAACTTCAAGCACTTCACAGATCAACTCATATTCGCCCCCATTCATACGCTGGTGGCAGAGTTTCTCGGGGTGCGGCAGGCCTCACCTTCAGGGCCGGCAGCCTGTGGACATCTCCGCTGAGCTCCTGGATGCAGTTGTCAGAGGCCTCCAGGGTGCTGAGCAGCTCCAGGCGCTCGGAGCACAGGTCCTCCGGGAGCCTCCTCAGCAGGTTCTTGGACACGTTGATGGAGGAGAGCTTGGAGCAGTGGCTCAGCCCCGCGGGCAGCTCCTCCAGGCTGTTGCAGCTCACATTCAGGGTGTTGAGCTCCGTCAGCTGGCCGATGCCCTCGGGTAACGCGCTCAGGTTGTTGACGGACAGGTCCAGCACCTTGAGGGAGCGTAGGGTGCCCAGCACGCTGGGGACCAGAGACAGCTTGTTCCTGCACAGGATGAGGCTCTGCAGGTTGCTGAGATGCTGGATGTCGTCGTGGAGCTGCGTCAGGCTGGGGCACTGGCTCACCTCCAGGTAGTTGAGCAGAGAGAGGGTGTAGATGGAGGGGCTGAGTCCCCCCTGGGAGGAGATCCTCCCGTCCACGGAAGGACCCTGCAACACCAGCTCCCGTCTCTTCCCGGCTGCTGCTTTCTCAATCTCCGGCCACGGCTCCATGTCATCCACGATGCCGGACAACAGTACCGCTGTCAAGTCTCAGCAATGCGTCACATCCCCTTCAAAATTTCAAAATAAAGTAACACAAAACATGCCATTTCTTGTGGAGTGTTCCAGAGGTCTGTCTATCTATCTATCTATCTATCTATCTATCTATCTATCTATCTATCTATCTATCTATCTATCTATCTATCTATCTATCTATCTATCTATCTATCTATCTATCTATCTATCTATCTATCTATCTATCTATCTATCTATCTATCTATCTATCTATCTATCTATCTATCTATCTATCTATCTATCTATCCATCCATCCATCCATCCATCCATCCATCCATCCATCCATCCATCCATCCATCCATCCATCCATCTCCATCCGTCGGTCTACATGAGGTATTTGAGGGGAGTTCTGGTAGTTAAGGGCTTTAGGCCAATAACCCTATGTGAATAAAGTGTAAGGTAATATGAGGCAAAGGTTGCTAACCATGGGCTCTTGACTGTCAGTTCACGCTAGGTCATACAGGCCACAGTTCTTTTCCATAATAATTTACAATGTTATTTTCTATAACATAGGTTAACAGGTGTTGGAATCAGTCCTGCTTGGCTTTGCAGCTGTAACAGTGAAAAGGCCTTTGCAAAAGTGATACCTTGCTGTTGCAATGAGAGAGCATAATAAAGGGATATTAGATTTTAAATGCTATAACAAATGTAATTAATTTAAATAAAATTAATCTAAAACCATAATAGTAACACATTCACCATGAAGTGTTACAGATATATGATGGTACCATGGGTGAGACCATAGTACTTATCATCACCATGAGGTATCTAGTGAAGCAGTTACTATTATTATGCAATTACTGCGTAAAATCATAGGAAATCATAGTGAATTTTCGAAAGGTAGAGGGAAAAGAAACTACTGTTTTAAAAATGATAAAATTGTCAGCTTGCATGTTGAAGTGTATGAATTTGATTTTAATTCAGTTCAAAGTCTATTGTTGTGCCATACAGCTGACTCACAGGTACTCCTGTCCAGGGCCACACCTGAGGATTTCAGGGAGGATCCTTTGAGTGATCCTTTAAGTTGAGGAGTGTATAAACTCCTCAACCTATGTGTTAGTCCTGTCAGCCTACATAGAAAAATCAATTAGCCACCTCCACTTACAAACTCGTTCATTTAGTAATCTCCCACAACTTCAGACCATAGGTGTGAGCTGTTTTACAAGTGGGGTTTACCAATACCCTTGTTTTGAAGCCAAATCCATAACTTCCGGTAGAAATTACGAGCATTTACCTAAATTAACCTCACGCGAGAGTTCACGTGTGATCATGAAAAGCAGAGAAAGCTACTTTTGCCGCTTTCTCGATACATCTTAGGATATAGTTTACAACATTTTACAGTCAAGAGTGTCAAAATTATCAAGGAATACGTGGCCGTTGATGTGCAGAAAATGCCCGCACACGCGTCAAACTACATCGACCACAATGCACTGCGACCGGCGTCACTCCTCACTGCGCATGTGCGCGCTGGTTGTTGTCACTGGTGGTTATGGAGATGAGATGGGAGTCGGAGCTGTCAACATTACCGTGATGTTTGCGGTAAGATATCTTTGACACAGTCGCAGGATAACTCTTATTTAGCCTCACCGCCATGTCCAGAACATGTATGATTTTGCACATTGTGGTTGTCAGCATATTAAACGGATTTTAGCTGGCCAAAACCGCTTTAGTGTAGCTGCTGTCAGATTAGCCATGGTGATGGTACAGTTCACAGTTAGCTAATGTCCAACATGTGTAAGTCCGCCCTTTTTAAGCCGGTCCATCCATCATGAAGAAACCCACTCACCAAACTTAGATCAAGATTTCGAGTTCACACTGACGTTGTGATGTTGCACTGGCAAGAGAAAAACATTCTAAATAGCAATGATATCTATTATTAGATTTATGGTCAACAACACATCTATTCATCTCTTTTCTGTTACGTTGAGGAACATACCTTGATGTTTGTGTGTTCTAAGCATCATTTGGTGGAAACCAAAATGTTTCAGTGGTTTTGGCTGAATAACATTTCCTCCAGCTCACATTTTAAATCTTAGTGCTGGTACTTAAACTATTCCCCTTTATGAATTCATCCTTCACCTGGCCAAATATTACAATCTGTCGATTGCCCCCAGAGACAAAAACCCAATCAATGATTAACGGCAAAATGAAATGATTTCAATCGATAGTCAAATATAAATTTGGAAAGATCTGATGAGACGTAGATTACTGTATTTCAGAGCACATTTTGCTTATGCAGTTACTCATTTGGCCGATGCTTTTGTGCAAAGCGACTTACAGCTGTAAGTGCAACAAGAGGCGATACTAGAGGTAGATAGGACAGATAGGATAAAGGTTGAATAGAAGGATAGGACTGAATTTTCTTTCCTTCGTATCGGAGGAGTTAGTTAGTAACGTTTAGGAAACGAGGAGCTCTTGGAAGAGGAGAGTCTTCAAGAGATTCTTGAAGATGGGTAGAGAGGGTCCCACTCTGATGGTGTTTGGAAGTTTGTTCCACGACCTAGGGACCACAAAGGCAAACAGTCTGGACTGAGATTGCTTTGTGTGCGTAGGAATTTTTGTTGGTAACTAAAAGACTTTGAACTTCCAACCTCTGGATGGGGCAGTTTCCTTGCTGAAACTAGACACACAATATAGAGGCTTTTATTACACATTCACATTCTCACATTCTCCGAAGAATGTGTCCACTATTCTGTCTCCAGTGTAAACAGAACTGCAAAATATTCACGAATACCCATTGGGTAGGCCAGGTCTGAAAAATATCCAGATAAATATGGCATCACCATCCACCTCCGCGTTCATTATTGTCACTACTTGAACGTGTGTTGTTTCAGTGCCGTTCAGAGGAATGCCCAGAAAGATAGGATTCACTGTGGTCAACTCTTCAAGTCATGAAGACAACTTTGATGCCAAGGAGCTCACGGTCCATGCACCCACAGTCAGTGGCTGGAGGTCCAGCAGGTGCGGTACACACACACACACAGAATTCCATACCCAGTCCTTCATAAAAAGGCAAACTATCCTCCATCCCATCCTCGTGCAGGGTGTGCCTGTACCCCCAGCACATCACCCTCCAGCTGCTGGAGAGGAGCAGGGTGAGGAAGCTGCAGCTGCTGGCCCACCAGTACCTGATCCCCGCCAAGGTGGAGTTTCACATCGGAGACACGCTCCCCGAGAGCAGCTCACCGGGCCTCCCGGCGCAGCTTCGGAGACTGGGGTGAGAGGCGGCCCCGCGGGCTGCATTTGACCTTGTGTACTAATTGCTTGAATAACTTTTTGCAAAACAATCTCAAAGGTTTGTTCACGAAGAGCTCTCACGAGGCGCAATTGCTGCAGCCAAATAGCAACAGGCCTACCGTTGCCCCCACCTCTTGTTTACAGCTGCGATTAAACATGTAGTATGCGCAAAATCGGAAGTGTAATGCGCAGGCTGCGCCCTCCCGCCCGCGACAGGTACGTGTCCTTGTGCGACAACGAGAAGACGGGCTTCAAGGCCCGGGAGCTGAAGTCGGTCCACGTCGACGCCGTCGGGACATATTTGAGAATCACCTTCCACAGGAACCACGTCAACCGTCACAATCACCACAATCAGGTACCCCGGCAGGCGGAAACCGGACACCCCCAAACCTGAGAGCGTTGAGGTCTCTGTGCGCGGTCGGCCATGACACTGAGAAAGCACATCCTCCGTTTAATACTCCGACTCCCCCCCCCCCCCCCGACTGGGGTTTTTGATTTCTTCTTCTTTCCAGGTGGCTCTGGTGGCCGTGAACGTCCTGGGGGATCCCCTGGACAGCAGCGCTGCTTGTGGCACAATGGTAAGTGAGGCCTCTTCCCTCATCAGCGGGTGGTGCTGTTGTGCCGCGGCCGGGCGGCGTTGTCCCGTCATCGGACGCTCAGCCCGGGGTTGACGGACGCTTCCTCGCCCGACGCCGGCCGGCGTTGACAGCCCGACACTCCTCCGCGTCTCAAAGCAATGCGGGGAAAAAAAAAAGGGCCCACCACCTGACTTTGTTTCCGTAACGCTGAGCACAAGTAGACGAGCTTTCCACGGGCCTGATTCAACGGAGTTGCGCGAGATAAGTAAAGCCGGGGCATATGTGAAAATTGCTCTGTGTCGCGCGTCCAGAAAGCCAGTCTGAAGTCATGTGAGCACTTGAGCGCCGTGTGTGTGTGTGTGTGTGTGTGTGCGCGCGCGCGCGCGTGTGTGTGTATACAGTACGTGTCAGGAATGTCGTAAAGAAACACAAAGGGAGGACAGTATGTAATCACACAGGAGGCCTTTAGTTAGCCGGCCGTAATCAGATAGCGGTGCAGACAGACCGGTCCTGGAGGAGAGGCAGAGCGCCTTAAAACGCACACACACACGCACGCACACGCACGCACGCAGGGACACAGAGAGACACGGACACACACCCGCGCGGATTCCGAGTGAACAGGCTGCGCATTGTTGCTCCACTAATCCCATTCTAGGCAGTCCCCCCCCCCCCCCCCCCCCCCCCCCCCCCCCCGCCCCCCCAACCCCAGCGTTGATCATGCCTTCAGGGTCGGCTGGATCTTGTTCTCTTACAGTATATCTCTTGGACGGCTGGGAGTTTGTCCTGTGTAAGGTGGGCGGGGGGGGGGGGGGGGGCAGAGAGGTAGACGTGAGGCCGTGTGACACCTCACGGTCCCGTTCCCTCTTCGCTTTCGATTCATTCGGGGACAAATCGCAGCACTCCCCTCACCCGATCCCATCTCACCTTCCCCGCCCAACACACATCCTGCTTTAAGCCTCTGGGGTATTGGAACACCCGGCACATAGGTAGATTGTGAGACTCAACCAGCTAAACGGCCTCGAGCACTTCGTCGTCGCACTTCAGAACGGACGAATGACATCTTTCGATCGGCCAGAAAGGTGATCCGAGAAGGTGCAACAAACTCACAAAATCACCACCCGCTACCTGGAAGTTGGTTCTTCCCCGTGCTGAATGCCAGTTCGGTGCTCCGTTTCACTGCCAGAATGTCAAAGTGCGAAACCGTTTCCTCCTCTGACTTAAGACAATCACAATTTCAGTCGAGAACATGGGGGGTGTTTGTGGGTTGACCTCAGTCTTTCGTGTGTTTGTGTGTGTGTGTGTGTGTGTGTGTGTGCGTGAGAGAGAGGGGTCCTGGCTCGAGAGGGGCCAGCAGCGTTCGAGTTTGAGTCCCAGGTCAAGGTAGAGGTTGAAGCCAGGGGCCACCTTAAAGCGGCGGCTATTAGATAACGGCCCATCCCGGAGTATATAACGCACGTGTTTGTGGTCTTCTGTCCATCTGTTTGCCCCCCAGCCAAGCCGAGAGCAGCTGATCGAACACTACCTCAACAGTTCCCAGCAGGAGGCCGCCTTGGACACCGCGTTCATGGGGTGAGGCGAGGCCATTGAACCCCAGTCCCTTTGTCTTGTGACAATAACACTTTGGTCAACAAAGCCATTTCGTCTGGAAGGCAACCAATGAGGCACTCAAGGTCACTTGCGTTGGAAGACAATGCAGGTGGCGGCCCGCCCACCCAAAGAGGAAAACACATTTGGAGGTTGTTTTTTTCCCCTCTCGATGCATCAACGCCGAAGGGGGCCCTCACCTCTGGGTTGCACTTGTCGGGGGAGGGGGGGGGGGGGTCAATGATAATTTTTCACCCCGAATAGCACTATCTAGACCACGTTTAGACGAACCGAGGAGCCCACAGAACCCTGTTGGAAGGTTTCTAACATTTCCCTTTTTCCGTCCGTGTGCGCGTCCCCGTCCGGCAGACCCAGCAAATGCGAGTCCTTCTCCCCGCTGGATGACCTGGCCTTCGACATGTACCAGGACCCCGAGGTGGCCCGCATCATCCGCCTGCTGGACCGGAGGAAGCAGGACACGGTCCGGCAGGAGCGGTACGAGCAGGCCAAGGTCCTGAAGCAGGCCGTGGCGGACCTGCAAAAGGTGGGCAGAGCTCCGACGGGGCTCAGGGAAGCGCATGAAAGGGCCTCTCCCGAGGCTCTGTTTGCGCAGGCCGGCCGTGCCTCAAGCGCCGCTTGTGACAGTGGTTTTTAAACATTGCTCAGATTCCTGTTACAGTCCTCCTTTGTATACCGGGTTACCATGCGGACCATGAATTCTTCATCAGCTCGACAGCTGTGGTGATGGTCCTCTAGTGTGTCTCTAACACACACACACACACACACACACACACCCACCCCCCCCGCCAGCCTGTAACCAGATAAGGCAGGCGCGCAGGTAGCAAACGGACCCGGCGGGTTGCGTCACGGTGAGAGCGGCGAGTCACGCGGGCCCTCACCCGGGCCCGTGACCTCACTCACTCGGCCTCCTCGCTCGGTGCCCATGCCTACGGGAAGCTGCTGTCGGGACGTCCAGCCCGTAAAGCTCCGGTCCAACACGTGGCGCACGTGCTGCTGTTCAGCAGTAATTACGCGGGCCAGAGCTGCCCCTGAGCAGTCCGGGACGATCCAAGGCGACCAGTTCCAGTTTTAAGCCCCAATTCTGCTCAGTGTGTGAGACCTGGTCCCCTCATTTGAGGATTTATTGATTAGAAACCGTGCCTAGAATGTCAATACTTATCCATTTTATCCCCCATTAATATGATTGTTTTATGCTTAGAGGCTCAGATGGTTTTAGAAACGAGCCCTGGAACACGACGGACGGTAAAATAAAAAAAATCCGACCTGGACTTCCTCCAGGTGGGGGAGCGTTTGGCTCGGTACGACGTGGAAAAGCGCTGTGCCATCGAAAAGGAGGACTACGACCTGGCCAAGAAGAAGAAGGAGCTGATGGAGGAGTACAGGGCCAGCGTCTACCGGCAGTTAGAGGTCCACAACCTGCTGGACATGACAACGGTCGGTCGGGGAAGACGGGTCGTCCCTGTCGAATGGGGTGACGCGGGGGGGCGGGTCCTGGCTTGGTTCTTACCCTCTCTCCACCGTGTCCAAGCAGATCAGGAGGGAGGCGGACGCATCCCCAGCCCGCGACCCACCCTCCTTTCAGCTCTCCCCGGCCCCGGCCTCCCCAGGCACGCTCCGGGAGGGCGGGGGGACAAGCCTCAGCCCTCGGCAGCCGACCACCGCAGACACGCCTAAGCTGAGCGCCCAGGCTGAGGTGGCGAGCAGCCCCGTAGCCACTGATGTAAGTGATGCGGCACGTCGCGCCTTCTTCCATGTGCTGGAAAACCCCCTCAACGGCTAGTCGGAACACCGTGGATGGCGGGTAATGCCACCCGCTTTAGTTTAGTCCAGTTCTCTCAGTGGGCCGCAGCCTGTCCAGGCAGCTTCGACTCCTTATTGTTGTAATAAAATCAAGACGCAGTGGCCCGCCCAACACACATCCTGCTCTAAGCCCCTGGGGTATTGGAACACCCGGCGCATAGGTAGATTATGCCCAGCGTGTGTGTGTGGTGTGTGTGTGTGTGGGGGGGGCTTTTATCTCCTCCTCTCCTCCTACAGAGACCCGTAGGCCCCGCCGCTGGCTCGGGTTTCGGCATTTAATTAAAAGCGCGCAACAGTCGGCTGCCTCCGGCCGCTGCCAGCCTGGCCTCAAAGCCGGGCTTTGAGCCTGGGCCCAGGGAGCAGGGTGCCACCCGGCCACCTGGGCACCGCAGTGGTGCCCAGGAAAGGAGTGGGGTCAAGCCAAACAAACAAGCCGGCGCGGAGACGCTGGGCTGGAGCGCTCGGCCTGTTGAGTAATCAAACGCCGCGGAGGGGGGGGGGGGGTCCATAAGGGATCAGCGTATCTGACAGGCTTAAAGCAGGGGGGGGGGTTTAAGTATATGCGGGGCGATCTGGAAATGAGGTGTGCTGTGGCGGCAGGCGACCGGCGTGCCTTACGACGAGAGGCCGTTGCCAGCCCTGCAGAGGAGAGAGCGGCCTGGGGAGGGGACCGGCAGCCCGGCCGGGCAGCGCTCCCCTCAGCACGGGGGCCGGGCCGCCCCACACGGCCCCGAGACGAGCGGGGAGCCAGAGCCGCTGAGCGAGAAGGCCCAGAGGGAGGCCGGCCTTCCCATCGAGGTCTACGGAGAGAGCCTGGTAAGGGCAGCCCCTCGAAGCCTCTCCGGCTCCGGGGTCTGAATCGCCACATGCGTCTACTTTGAAGCATCCGCGTACGGGTTTCCTCAGGCAAGATAGCCAGCTGTCCCCACTCCGCCTTGGCTCAGCCTCTGTCCTCTGTCCTCTGTCCTCGTCCAGGTGGCCGGGGTGTACTCTAAGACCTGGTCCCACAGAGAGGACGCCCTCTTGGCAGTGCACAAGAGGCTCCTGGAGCTGACGCCCAGCTCGCCGAGGGACGAGCTGAGAAACGCCATCAGAGCTGCGGTGTGCCTGGTCAAAAGGGCCCTCCTGGATAAAGTGTCGTCCGTGAGTTGTCTCTCACAGTGTTCCTTTTTCTTTTTTTCTTTTCTTTTTTGGTGAAGTGATGTTCTCCAGATCCCTGTCACAAACAGACGCCAGTGTTAATCGGGAGCACGCGCCCACGCTCGCGCTCTCTCCGACAAGGTTCCCCCTGTGCCACGCGCAGCCCCCGGTTCTTCCTCCTCGAGCCCCGAGCCCTTGAACAAACAGTTCTGACAAGGACCGCCTTGTAGCCTGCGAGCGGTCCACAGCTTGCGTGGTGATGAAAAGAGCCGAGCCTCCGTGCATCGGCCGGTTTGTACCCCACCGTTAAAATGTGCTTCGCCGCATCGAGGGGCCTCCCTCGACACGTCGAGCCCCTCAAATGCCGATGGCCCTGGTGTGATTGAATTGCCCGTGGCTCCGCTCTGAAACGTCCGCTCAGCATGTTTGCTGTGAAACCTCGTCCACCGGCATCTGCCGATCGGCCGGCCCCCGTCTGCAAACTCCACCCGAGCGCTGCCGAGTCAAGCCCCTCCGCTAATTGACCTCACCCCGGTGCTAAGTTTTCTCCCAGAGTTCAACAGGTCAGAGGCTGAACACCCCCCCCCCCCTCGCTCCTATCTCCGCAGGTCTTCCAGGCCTCCCTGAAGGTGCTGCGCCTGCTGCTGAGCCAGCTGATCCCCACGCTGGGGCTGGGCCGGGCCGAGGTGACCCACTGCTTGGAGCTGACCTGGCCGAACCTGTTGTCCAGGACGGGCGATCCAGCCAGCCGGCCCCGGGCCATGGCCGCGGCCTTCATCCAGGTACCGGAACGCAGAAGACCAAGCGCCCCTTTTTTCGCGCTGCGCTGTGCTAGCGCATCAGATTCCCTCCCGAGGAGGTGTGGGACGTCTCGATGCGGCAGATACGCGCCGCACAACAGATACAGCGAGTACAGCGCGCGTTGTTCGGCTCAGATTACTTCGTGTGACGCGGGAGGTTGGCAGAAAAGCATAGCTCGCATGTTTTCCCCTTTGCACGGGAACGGCTATTGATTTATGGAGTCGTCCTTTATTCCAGATTTTATTGTGTCTCCGGGCTGAGTTCCTGGCATGAGCGACACAGGTAACGCCGACACCGGCCGGTGAGTGCGCATGAAACGTGAGGGATGAGAGGGAATGCGTTGCGCAATGGCGGGCGGTCGAGCGCTGCGAAATCACCCTGACATTTAAAGCGAGCGCCACAAAGGTGCCGTGTTTACACACCACACAGAGAGAAAAGGCTTGCGTGCGTGTGTGTGCGTGTGAACCTCACCCAGCTGTCTCAGGACTGGATCGTAATTACCTCTCCGTTACCCCCCCCCCCCCCCCCGACCGGATGACGGCGCGACCGAGTGACAGAATCTGTCTCTTGCGCGGGGCGCGGTTGCGTTTTCCGTGCAGCTTTTACGTCCCATTTCTAATATTCACAGTAACGTGGCGCCGCGAGAGGGGTCCAATGCGCGATAAATGAATCCGCGCGGATAAACCGTTTTCCTGGCGGGCCTCTGAGGTCCCCCCCCCCCTCCCCGCCTCTCAGATTAGGGCTTCTCGGTTCGTTCTCTGTTAATTAGGGGTTCTTTTTCTTTTAGTTTAGCGCCTACGGCTTGGCAGGCTGGGGGGCCGTGTTTGTCCTCTAAACACAAACGGCAACCACGATGCCTGCTGGCATGCGGGCGCGCGGGTCTGAGTTTGAAACGGTGTCCGGACTTCAATCAAGCTCCGTGACGTGGCCTTGAGCTGGAGTAGAACCGGTGTGTGTGTGTGTGCGTGTGTGTGTGTGTGTGTGTGTGCGCGCGCGCGGGGGCCCCGCTCCGGTGGGTGGGAGCGGGAAGTGTAACCGGTGGTCTGACTCACGGAGTCATGACGGGACATGAACGAGATGTATGCGGCGCGCCGAGTTAACGTAATGCATCCTTGCGAAACCGAATGAGTTGCGGCGAAGTCCCGCGGGGGCGTGTGTGCGTGCGCGCGCGCGTGCGCGCGTGCGCGTTTCTGAAGAAACGGAGCGCGCGTTTACGAGGCTGCCGCAGCTCCTGTTTAGGGGAGTTCACCTCGGGCTTCTGAAGAGCCGAGCGGGGCCGCATGAATGCCTCTTTGTGCGTGGAGGGGGACGGACGGTCTCCTTTTTTTTTTGTTGTTGTTTTTGTTCTGTTTGGTTTGCGTGCCGCGCGCTGTCCCGCGTTTCTGACGCGCATTCCTTTCACCTCCGGAGAGCGAGATGGCGAACGGCTGAGAGCGCTTTTTCCACCCGCTCCGCTCCGCCCCCCCCCTTCCCCCTTCCCCCTCCCCCCTTCTAATTGCACGCTCGCGCGCTCTGCCGCGACTTGTCCCCCCAGCAGACGCTCGCGCCGACTGACAAATGGCCACGTTGTTCACACCGCACGCTTGTGTTTTCCTCACGTGACTCAAAGGCAGCATTGTTTCAACGGCTACTCAGTCCCGTCTCTCTCTCTCTCTCCCCCTCTCTCTCTATCTCTCTCTCTCTCTCTCTCTCCCCCTCTCTCTCTATCTCTCTCTACCTCTACCTCTCTCTCTCTCTCTATCTCTCTCTACCTCTACCTCTCTCTCTCTCTCTCTCTATCTCTCTCTATCTCTCTCTCGCATCCCACTTTTAAGGAAATTGCTGTTTTGAAGGATGTGCGCGCCCTGCAGGTAATCCCCGCGGAGCTGGCCAAGCCCTTCAGGTCCAACCTCCTCCCTCGCCTGGCGAGGAGCCGGGCCGAGCTGCTGGAGGGGCTGCTGGCCGAGCTGGGGACGGAGGGCTCCGGCTTCACCCCGGACAACGTCATGACGGTAAAGGACGAGCCTCCCGTCCCAGAGGTCGATTAGTTTGAGAGTCAAGTCGGATACAAGAGGCACGTGCGGAGGTTATGAGGTCATCAGCTTCCCCCCCCCCCCTCCGTCTTTGAAACTTTGCAGTTTGGACTCGGGGAAACGGCAGCCGCCTGCGCTGTGTGACGCACAGTGGCTGCACTATCCGTCCCGTCGGCCCATTCCGTTTTGGCCCGGCAACTGCAGCGTGTCGGGAGGGGTCTGGTCTGGTCTGGTCACCCCCCCCCCCCCCCCAAACACCCCCCCCCCCCCCCGGCCTATGCGGTCACCCCTTGGCAGCCGCACCCCTCGCCCGGTTCCCAGCGCTGACCTAATACCTGTGAGCTCCAACCGTCCCGGTGCGGGACAAGCGGCCGCTCTGTCCCTTCTCCCATCCCTGGTTTACGACCCCCCCCCCCCCCCCCCCTCCTCCTCTCCCCTCCCCTTCCCTTCCCCCCCTCGTCCCTCCTCCTTACTGCACATGGCTTTTTACCGTCGAGGGCAAATTGTCAGGTTTGCCTTGCGAGCGGCGGCGTTGGACAGCCTGTGTTTGCGTGTTTGTGCATGCCTGCTGTCCTCTCTCCGGGGGCCCGGCTGCCTCCCACGTTTTCCCAGGGAAAGCGCTCCTCGCAGCAGTCCCGATCGAGACGCGATAGGGGGGGGGGGGGGGCAGGTGGCTGGTGGCTCAGAGCTGATCAGGATAAACCGCTCCTGCCCATCGTCGCTCTCTGGATGAAGGTTCTGCAGTGCGTCTGGCCCGGTCCCTCAGGCCTCAGGAGCCGGGCCCTGTGCCGGGCCAGTGTCAGCCCAGGCCGCCACATTTTTCCCTTTCCCCTCTGCTGTTACCTGGGTGAGGAGGGTGGGGGGGTGGGGGTGGGGTGGGGTGGGGGGGGGGGGGGTCACTAAGCAGAGCAAGGGCCTCTGTCCTTAGTTTACCTCCCGGATGTTCGCGGCCACTCTCCTCGCAGAGATTCTTTCAGATAAGACAGATAAGACATAGAGATATATGTGTGTAAAGGAAATCGGGTCGAATTCGATACGAGAGAGTAGCCCTCCCTCCCCCGTAAGTCACCCTGCAAGCCTGCAGCGCCTTGCTGACTGGGTTTCCTCCTGACCGAAGTGTGAACCTTACATGCTATACCTGCCTCTATCATAGAAACCTCCATGTTTCCACACTGTAACTCTTACCGAACTGCCTATGTGTGTGTATATATATATTTATCGGCGTGTGTGTGTGTGTGTGTGAGAGTGGAGCTGAGAGGGAGCTGTCAAGTCCCGAGTCGTGACTCGCGGGCCAGAAAAACGCGCTCCGCAAAGCCCCCGAGATGCCGCCTGATGACGTTTTCGGCCCCCCCCCCTCCCCCTTTTGCCCCCGTCAGTTCTGCAGGGCGGCCCTGGAGCACAGCTCGTCGGCGGTGCGGGAGCCGGCCGCGCGCGTCGTCCTCTCCATGTACCGGAGGCACCGGGCCGCCGTCCTCGGCCACCTGCCGGCCAGCGGCGCCGCGGCGCGCCGCCACTTCCTCTACAAGACGCTGTTCGACGGCTTCGCCAGGATGGACGGCACGCTGGTGGAGACGCAGGCAAGGACGCGCTCTCTCTCTCTCTCTCTCTCTCTCTCTCTCTCTCTCTCTCTCTCTCGGCAGCTGGCGGATGGAGACGGACTCTCCCCAGGCCAGGCTGGCATGATGTCGCCTGCTATGGAGGAGGAGGAGGAGGCCGGGTTTCACGTTGCAGGGACAGATAACGGCCTCCGCTGCTTCCCCCGCCAGACAAACAAAGCGGAGGGGGAGGGGGGAGGGGGGGGGGGACCCGGACCTGTCCGCGGCCTGGCGTAGATGGGGGCCCGCGGCTGAGGTCCCGTCCCGACCGCTCTAAGTTATCAGCTCCCCCAGGCCGGGGCCCCCGGCCTTCCCATGATGTAACGGCCCCGAGGCGGAGGTCCGCCCCTAATGAAGAATAACGAAACGAGGGGGAAGCCGGATGAGTGCAGGGGCGGCGTGGAGGAGGGGGAGGGGGGACTCTCCGGCGGCTGATGCGGCTTTCTCTCTCAGACTCTGAAGAAGGGAGGGGGACGGCAGGACGGCCAGAGGGAGCAGGAGGAGATCCACTCGCTGCAGGAGCAGCTGGCCGCTCTCAGAGAGATCACGGTGGGTGGAGCAGCCCTCGCCTCACGTGCACACTCCTCTTTCTGACACCTGTCCGTGCCTCCCGTCCATCCAGGAGAGGGGGAGAGAGGACGCCCCGGCGCCCAGACCGCCCGAGAGGGAGGCGCCCGAGGTCGACGTGGAGCACCCGAGAGCCGGCAGAGGTGGACGGCAACTCGCCTCAGCCCACTGGTTCTTTGTGCCCGCCTCGCGAAACAGTGAAACAGTGACAAGCCGTTTAGAAACTACAGTAACTCTGATGTGGCCCGCAGTATAAATGTCAAAGCACATGCCGTATGGATTGAAGCGTATGCAGCGTTTGACTCGTGCCCTCCTGCTAACACATCCCATGTGCTTCACTTGCAGCCGTTTCCAGTGAGCCCCGGGACAAGGTATCGAACACGGACGTCCAGCAGTCCGTCAACTATCTGGACAAGTAAGCCGCCCTGGAATCAGTGAAATCCCTGGAGTAATGGGGTTAGGTCAAGCGCGTTCCGGGGTCTTTGCCACGTTTCGCAGCTGTGCGATCGGTGTAAATGAGCCCGCTCCGATCTTTCAGCCTGTGCATCTTCTGCGGCAAGAAGGACGAGTCCTTCACCGAGGACGGCTTGGACCTCCACTACTGGAAACACTGCCCGATGCTGAGGCGCTGCGACGAGTGCAGACAGGTAGAGTCTAGGAGGCTGTTCGATCGATGCCCCCCCGCCCCTCCCCCCTCCCCCCCTCCCCTTCCGGGTAGTGACCCCGAGCCGTGCTTTCCAGGTGGTGGAGATCGCCAGCCTCACAGAGCACCTGCTGGGCGAGTGCGAGAGCCGGTCCAGGTTCGGCCAGTGCCCGCGCTGCTCCGAGGCGGTGGCGGCCGACGAGCTGCCCCGCCACGTCCAGGGCCCCGACTGCAACCGTGAGTCCCCCCCCCGCCCCCCCGCCCCCCCCGACAGATCCGACAGACCCCCGTGGGATGGGTGGTTTGGTTACACGCGGGGCTCTCCATCTTCCCCTCTGTCGGTCCGCGCAAATGAACACAATATCCCCACGCAGATCGTCCGTCACGCACACACTGATTCTCCAAAGCCGTGTGGGGAGACGCTTGCCCCCCCCCCCCCCCCCCGGTTTCAGCGGACCTCCTCTGGACCATCTGTCCGCCACAGACCATATGCCCCCATACATAATTGACGGCGGGGAGCGCGTCGGTCGGTCAAAGAGGCGGGCTTTTCGGCTTTATCGCCCAGAAAGACACAATGACACATTTTCCAGCCCCGCTCAGCCAGACACCGTATCCGGTACCGGGCCCTCCGTGTCACGAACCCCTCTCTAACCTTAAGACCAGAAACCTGAATGATGTGGTATGGACGGATCGTGTTCACGCCATTGTTCCCCTTTTTCCTGTAATTGTACAACAACAGGCGGCTTAAGGGTGTCGCGTTTCTCTTTCAGCTCCCGTCTCGGGCAAAGGCTCCAACCACTGTCCTCTGTGTCACAACAACTTCGCCCCGGGAGAGGAGGTGAGAGTTGTTGTCGTCGTTTTGTTCGCTTTTTGTTTCATGCCAGCGGCGGGGGGGGGGGGGGGGGGCTTGGCTCTTCCCACAGCGACGCATCGCGCTTTCCTCCCAAGGGCGTAATGCTAGGCTTGAGGTGCAAACAGGTGTCGGGGTAAAACACGGCCGTTGTCGGCCCGTAAAAGGCTTCAAAGAGAGGTGGACGCCTTTGTTCTCGCCGGGCCCCGTTTCATTTTCCTCGAGACGAGTTCTTCGCATTCCTTACCCGTCGGAGGCGAGCGAGGTGGAGGCACGACTGTCGACGGGAGGCGTCTTCCCGTTTGCCTTTGCCTAGCCCGTGTGGGAAGTGCGGGGCCCGCACGTCTCCCGGACTCAACGTCTCTCCTGCACACCTGTCTGAAAAGCCCTTCACCCCCCCCCACCCCCCCCCTCGCGTTTTGCTACGTTACAGCCTCAATCCAAAATGGAGTCGCCTCCATTTGGTCTCATCGACCGACACGCAATACCCCGTGATGACAAAGTGAAGGGGGGGGGGGTTTAGAGGGGTGTCGAGATAGCGGATCTCTGGCGGGTTCTCCCAACTCCAAATGCTTACTGCATATCTGCATGTTGTAGGCTCAGTGTTATAACCGTAGGGGGGAGCCATTCTGTTGGAGCGCTAGTATCCCTCCCAACTGGCCCCTAATCCTTGGTTTCGGATTGTAGGAGACCACGCGGCCCACGGGAAGTCTCCTTCCATTCGTCTTCTTTCACCTATATTGAGAAAGTTGTTGCCAGGCGAGAGTGAAAAACGGCCCCCAGCGGATGAAAATGCCTCCGACTGGGCACGAGGGCTAATCTCTGGTGCAGTTCGGTCCACGAGAGTAACTTATGATCGGACATGGACATGGCGCATCTTGTCGCCATTATGTTGCCCATTAGGACACACACGCACACCTGTGAAGATGAACGCAGAGGAGAAAGTTGCGCTCGGTGTGTGGACCCAGTGAAAGCCTGCAGTGTGTGTGTGTGTGGTGGGGGTTGGGGAGAGGAGGGGGGGCGGCCATTCAAGCCCTGACTGGGCCCACAGTCACCCGGTGGGGGGTGTGTGTGTGTGTGTGTGTGTCGGGAGGGGGGAGGGGGGGGGTGGGGGGCTGAAGCGGTGAGAGCAGAGGACTCACTGAGCCACTTTGTCCCCGTTCCAGGCCTGGAAGGCTCACCTCATGGGCAGGGAGGGCTGTAAACAAAACTCACGCAGGACTGCGGTGTCCCAGAGAACCCAGCCAGCACAAGGTAAAGCATTCATACACACCCCCCCCCCCGCCCCCCTCCCAACGTCCACCGGCCGAGCTGCACAAAGTGCCCATGCTTGTTGGTAGGATTTCACGTCGCAGCTTTTCCACCATCGGCTTCCTGTCTCCGGGCACAGCGGCGGCCGCGTAAAAATAGTGGCGCGTCTCGCTCGCTGAAACGATTGAGGTCCTCAGGTTCCCTGTTGCGCGTTATTTTCCTCAGAGACCAATCTGATTGTGAAACGGGTGAGTTTCGATGGCGCTTCAAAATTCAAGTCGCTCCGGGGACGCTCCGGGAAAATTAGTGGTTTGAACCCAGCCCATGTCTCCTTGGGTGAAACGCTGAACCCCAGTCTAGACTCGCCCTGGCTCTCTGTGAAGCCGGGCTGAACTGGCGGGCCCTTCATGCCAGTGAATGGTCAGTGAAGTGAGCTTTCCTGTGAAGCACTTCGAGTGGCGCCATATAAGAAGCGGTCCACCCACCGTCCACCGAAAACCGCGCCTTCTCCCAAACCCGTTTTTTTTGAATCTGCAGGCCAGAAGGAGATGGATCATGGGAGTGGCCAGTCTGCTATCAACAGACAGACTGTCCACCGGCATATGTTTGGACCACCTCTGCTAGGCACAAGATGTGGTCTCCCAGCCAAACAAGTTCGCTTTGCTCTATTAAGTGATCCATCAATTCATAACTCTTTAAATGGTAGCCACCGCATCAGCCGTGCCAGGCGTTATGACCATTCGTCATTGGTTTCTTCGGTGCTGGTTTGGTTGCTCCGCTACCCGCCGTTGGCATGGCACATGATCCCAGCCTCGCGTGCAGTCGCATCACGTCCCGTCAGGAGCCGCTCGCAACATCAAAGCTCCCTGTTTGCACTCGCACCACAGGTGATGGAGGCCGGTTTGTTTGCTGCTAAATAGTGTGTGTGTGTGTGTGTGCACGTGCAGGCAGGAGCGCAGGTGGAGCCAAGCTGAAGCAGTCGTGGTCGGTGGGAGCCAGGGCCAGGCCCGTGGGCCGAGGCAGTCGCATCCCGGCCCTGGCCCGCCTGGCCAGAGGGAACACACCAGGGAAGAGCTGAGAAGAAGCTGAGCCCCGGAGGAGGGAGGCAGCCAGCGGCCAGCATCGCTGCAGAACCGTGCTCACGCCCCTTAGTATCAGCACTTTTTTTTTTTTGTTTGTTTTTAGAAAAGGCTAATATTAGTCACTGATGTGTACATTGGACACCTTTAGATTGCCAAATCTCTCTGTCTTACCAGCGTCCTCACAAACTTCCATTGCATTGTATTGCACGCATCTTAACCTCTGCTTGGACAGCTGCACTCACCTTCATCCCTGGCCTCTTTTGTCTAAGCATAAAGCATCTGGCATCACACACCTGCAGGACGAGGAGAAGACGTGAGCTCACAGAGCTCACATTTCCCCAGACAGACAGACAGACAGTCAGACAGACAGCCAGGTAGATAGATAGATAGATAGATAGATAGATAGATAGATAGATAGATAGATAGATAGATAGATAGATAGCTAGCTCTGCCTGTGTAGAGCCCCAGCTGGGCCCATCCGTTGGTATCCCATCCCCCAGCTTCATCAAACACATCCTCTAGCAGTGTAATCGAGAGCACAATGTCAGGATATAAAAAAAAAGCGACCTCCTATCCTGCCTCACCTGAATAACCAGTCGGGCATCAGCCTGACAATCTAATGAGAGCAGGGTGACAATGGCCGCCCCTCACAAACACTGCTTGAACGGGCAGCGACGCGACGGAGGCCGGTGAGGGGAACCTTTCGGTCCAACACACCTGCGGGGAGTAAACTTTCCAAAACTCACCCCTGTCCCCCTGCTACCCGTGTTGCTCGCCGGCGTCGTTGACCATGTTGATTGTGAATATATCCGTAGTCAACACGTTGACTACATGTATTTTTTTAACAGACGGTAATATGAGCAGGGTGAACCGAATGACGACGTGCGTGACGGAGTCTCGCGTTAGCGGAGGGCCAACCGAGAAAGTTCGTACCATGTGAAGAATGTATCGCAGTGGCCTCCCAGCCTGGGCACTGTTGCGACAGAGGGTCTCAGAATGTATTTTTATGTGCATAGTAGTCAGTATTTTTGGAATAACGGTATTTTGGGCTGGCGGTGGCTTTTTTTCTCTCCTGCTAAATCTGTATTTGTTTAAATAAAGCTGTACGAGGCCGAACGCCGAACGTCCCAGACTTTCATTTTTGTCGCACCTCGGAATGAAGCGAGTGCTGCAAGTTTGACACGAAAGCTCTGGTTTTATTTACACTATCATACAAAAATCTACATAAGAGATCATTACAGCCCTTGGGCTTCTTTGGTCGTTTGGCTTTTTTTTTGCCACTGTGAATCACACACACACGAATTAAACAAAAATACAAAGGGGGAAATAAACAAACATATTAAGTTAAAAATCAAATCAAATCCCTTGATTTGAGCCATGTCAGTACTATAGACAAGAATTAACATCATGAGCTGGGAGAGCAGCAGCTTTATGCGTGTGATTTGAGTCCTTGACTGCGACAGTCGCACTGAGATCCTGCAATCGGAGGAGTTGACGAGAGTTCCTGTGGGACACCTGGAGGAGTCCTGCCTCATGAATGGGCCCCGATGTCTCTCTGACACTGATGGAGCTTCAGTCGGACATGGCACCAAGAAGGAGAGTATGTGTGTGTGTGTGTGTGTGTGTGTGTGTGTGTGTGTGTGTGTGTGTGTGTATGCACTGTAGTGGTTTCACAAAATGGAAAGGCAAGAAATCAGTGTGGGATTAGTGGAAAAAGGAAGGAAAGCCAGCCTGCTCCAATTGAGCCCTACAAGGAAAAAACATCTGAATCAGCGTGAGGGAGAAGCGGCCTGCTCTTCATCATTGGCTCCCTCGTAGAACGTGTGTGTGTGTGTGTGATCAGTCTCCTCTCACATGGAGGTCTTGCGGGCGCAGCTGAGCTCCCGGCTGTGCACCAGCCGCCACATGCGCAGCAGCTCCTGCGGGCTCAGCTTGTGCACCACGATGAGCTCCCGGTAGAAGCAGGGCTCGCTGTTCATGGAGCTCACCCTGCGCCGGGTGATGCCGAAGGTCCTGAAGCCCGGGTGCAGCTCGGGCCCCACCTGCAGCCTCTGCAGGCACATCCCCAGGAACACGTCGTCGATGGGGTAGAGCTCCAGGTCCTCGGAGACCACGAAGAGCCTCCGGGCGAGCTGCGAGGACATGACGAAGCCCCCCCCGCCCACGTAGGGCGGGTAGGGCTTGTCGTACAGCTCCTTGGGGATGTAGTACTTGCTCTGGCGGTTCCGGATGGGGATCGCCTTGGAGATGGTGTCCCCCACGAAGAGCTCGGCGTCCCGGCGCTCCTCCAGCTTGAAGTGGATGAGCTGCAGCAGGTTGCGCGTGTTGACGAACACGTCGTCGTCGCCTTTGAAGATGAAGCGCACGCCGGGGCAGTAGATGTCGAACCACTTGAGGAAGTTGACCTCCTTGAGGGTCAGGTTGAAGAAGGTGTCCATGAAGTCCCACTGCAGGATGTCCCCGTAGATGCGGTCCTCGTACTCGATGAGCTTCTGCAGGTTCTTGGTGTCCTTGCCGGAGGTGGGGCTGCCCAGCAGGAACAGGGTGCGGATCTTCTTGCCCTCCTCCAGCTCCTGCTCTCGGCCCCAGCTCCTGCGCACCGCCTCCCGCCGGTCGTGCTGCTCGATCACGGACTTGACCACCATGAGGAGGTGCACCTCTCCGCCCTGGCACTTCTCCGGGTGGTTGAGCAGCATGGGGAAGTACCTGCAGTGTCTGTGCAGCACGAACTGGTGGAAGCGGGGGTCCAGGCGTCGGAACCAGTCCTGGCCGCGCACCGCCGCGTCCTCGCTGCAGTTGAGCACCTGTGCGTCCCAGGACGCAGCGCTCCGGTTCCTGGACCCTGCCTGGGGCTCCGGGCTGCGGGTGGCGACCGGCGGGCTCTGCCTCCCGGGGCTCTTCTTGAAGGAGAAGCAGCCGGAGCCACACCAGCCTGCGTCCCGGGCATGTTTGAGCCCCAGGCCGTCCTTCTCCGCCAGCTTCAGCTTGTGGATCATGAGGAGGGAGACGCACACCAGGGACAGGCTGAGCAGGGGCTTCAGCAGGCCGAGGCGCTTCCTGCGGAATAGGTGATCCATGGCTGTCAGCGCGGAGCGCACAGAGCCGCACACTGTGCGCCTTTGGACATCATAGTGCGTTAAACCCGAGCGTCCCGGCTGCGTCCCGCTCCGCCGCCCCTGCTCCCGTGGCCTGCTGGGGTCTGGTCCCCGGCTGCAGCAGACAGAGGAACCGGCGGGGCTGCGCTGCCCATCACGGCCCTGGCGAAGTCACACGTCGCCTCTGGCTGCGGGGGAATGATGCCGATTACGCAGCAGGTCCTCGGTGTGCCTCCTCTCCTCTCCTCTCCTCCTCCTCCTCCTCCTCCTTTTCCTCCTCCTCCTCCTCCTCCTCCTCCTCCCCCTCAGGATCCACACTGATCTGAGACCAGCAGCTCTCTCAGCAGGTCTCTCTCTCTCTCTCTCTCTCTCTCTCTCTCCCTCTCTCTCTCTCTCACACACACACACACACACCCACACACCCACACCCACACACACACACACACACACACACACGCGTATCAGCAGGTGCTTCTAACTATGGTCCCTCTGTTCGCTTCTCTGCTCTTTGTTCTGTCTTTACACTGACACTACAGTGTGAAATGAAGATTGTTGTGGCTGCTGATTAATGCCTCACAATAAAAATTTGTGAGAAGAAGTCTTCGTTTCAGAGTGCAGAGTGAAAGCCAACGGGCCAGAGGCTCTTTACACACACTTACTGTGGCATTTAGACATAATCACAAAGCCAGAGCAAGTTCAGTAAAACGCACAAAGCCACGCAAATATGAGAATTGTTTTCCTCTATCGACCTTCAAATACACCAAAAGCGACTTTTCTTCCCAATAAAAGCTGGTAGAAATGTCCTTTGTAAATGGATGGGTGGATGACGTTTGTGGGTATAATGGGTATTGTTCTGGGACATGAGCTTGTCAAGTTTGCGGACTTTATTTTCTTGTCTTGCTGAATTTTACAACTTTACAATCATCAACAGATGGACAACCTATATCATTGTCACTAAATAACTGGATTACTGCAATTCCTTATATTTCAGTATTGATCATTCCCTAACGCATTGTCCGCATCAAGAGCAGTTCATCTCCTCGCTGAGTGTAAGCGCCATCATATCACTCCGGTAATGCCCTCTCTCCACTGACTATCATTGCGGTTTAGGAATGATTTTAAAACTCTGTTGCTTGTTTTTAAAGCTCATAATGGACTGGCACCACAGTATCTTGTTTATATGCTGCACTCTCACACTCCAACCAGGGCACTTAGGTCAGCCAGCTACTGCTGGATGTCTCCGAGGCCAGACTGAAGACCAGAGGTGACCAAGCCTTCTGGGCGGCAGCCCCAAGACTCTGGAACGGTTACATCTGTTCTTCTTTTCTTTAATTCAAGTTGAGCTTGGTTCCAGTTCTGTGTACACACAGAGAGAGGAGCTATGCAGTATTGCTATCACCGACTGCAACGCCTCTCCATGGGGTCTGGTGGTGCCAATCGGATGGCAAGGAACACACCCTGAACCCATCGCAGCACACACACTCCATTCACTCCCTCAATCATTAGAGGTTCCAACGGACATTAGCGCATATTTCCTGACTGTGGGAGGAAAGTGGAGGACACGAAGAAACCCTCACACATTAATGGCTGGGACGTGAACCAGCGACCTGTCAGAAGCGCTGCAACATCCATCCATCCCGCTTTATACCCACTCGTGTGTGCAGTCTGCTGGCGTCTATCCAGCTCGCACAGGATGAAGACAGGGAGAGTTCTCCAGTCCATCTCAGGACACTCACACCATTCACGCTCTCCCTCACGCCCCAGGACAAGTTTGAGTCTACAGTCCTCGACGCATGTTTTTGGACTGTGGCAGCACAGCATTGGTGAAACCCCACAAACTCCACTGCGACATGTATCGTTTGAATATCATATAGTTTTATGTCCTTGTTTTTGATGTACAGCTTTCGTGGATGTGTTCTTGTAGGGGTGCATACATGTACAGCACTCTTCGCTGTGTGTTTCTTTCCATGAACTTCACCATTAATGTTGACTTGAATTAAGAAGGTCTCCGGCGACCTCATGTGGGCATACGTGGGATTACACACTTTTACACACACACACACACACACACACACACACACACACACACTTTTAAAAGCCCGAATTGAACCGGAGTTGGGTTATTTTCTCACATTTACACTTTATTCCTCACACAAGGCTGACATTTAAGATTTTGGACCACAGACAGCTGAGCTGACGGCTGCTTCGAGAGGAGTTTGGAGAGGGCGGATAATGAGGCGAATTTCCCCCCCTCGGAATAAACAAATAAAGTATGATATTGGGTGTCTGGGTTTTGTATTCGTGTTTAAAAACGCAGCGGGAGGACGTGTTCGGGTAGCAACGCGTTGACCGTGAGAACTGGCTAATTGACGGAAGGTTGCGGTGACGAGACTCGGCGACCTCGGGGTGAACCCCGGGACAGGAAACGAGGCAGGGCGACGACGCCTCGATCAGCCAGGCTGGTTCGCGTCGGCAGCCGGGGGCAGACGGAAGGCTCAGTGGCCTCTGGACCTCGGGGTCAAGGACGGACGCGGGGGGCCACGGAGAGAGCAGTCCACATGGTGAGTGGTTTCCACGGAGCTCGGAGCCGGGAGAGCCGGGACGAGGAGGAGTTAGCTTAGCCGCGCCGCTAACCCGATCCGCCTGGAACCAATAGGTCGGTCGGCCCGGTCAGGTATCAACGATCGCTCAGTGGAAGGGGAGCCGTCGGCGGGACGTGTCGGAGAACAATAACAGGCGGGTGGTTGCCCCACCATGTGACTGTCACTGGTTTCTCAGACGTGACGTTGACTCCGCTGCTCCCTGACCGGGGCGCCTTGTTTACGCCTTAAGCGGACGGACAGTACTGTTTGGAGGCTCAGTCGCTCTGCCGGGGGACTGGTTTCGTCCGAGCAGGTTTAATGCCCAGCTTCGATTGTCGTCTGACGTTCGGCGCTGATATGACGTGGCTACAGTATGTAAAAGTAACGTTAA
This sequence comes from Karalla daura, assembly GCA_029224185.1. Taxonomy (NCBI): domain Eukaryota; kingdom Metazoa; phylum Chordata; class Actinopteri; order Chaetodontiformes; family Leiognathidae; genus Karalla; species Karalla daura. Next base: position 23,827,731 of record CM055193.1, on the reverse strand, counting down.
TAAGGAGAAAGCTAGAGGATCGCATTGGCTTTAAGTGTCAATATTCCAAACGGAGTTTTGTCTGTAGGTAACGTTATTCAGGTGGATCTTTTTTTAACAGGCGACACAGGTGGCGTTTAGTTTGTGTTAATAGTGAATATCTTTAACAACACTGTTATCGACACATTCGATCTCATAAAGTAACGTTTTGGTGGAGAGCGCAGAGCGGAGGCCATCCAGATCCAGCGTTGCCTTTTAACAGGCTGCGCGCTCCCGCGGACCGGAAATCAATTTCATCTCTGGCAGCAATCAACCGGCTTTCTGAGTCTGAAGATCACAGCCACAGCCGGTGCGCAGGTGTCAGGTCTATTCGCTGTAGGGAAAGGCCGCATCCCAGCCGCGTGAAAGCCTGCGGGTGTTGATCTCTGCGCACCTCTGGCACTGTGTGCAGGTGAGCAGGCGTTATCGGTCTGCTGGTATGCAGCCGTCTCAGCGTCTTGATCTCAATCTCTGCGTCGAAGCTGTCTCACCGTAGAAATCACGCTTTCCCTGCTCCTGTGCACAGCTGCGTCTGGGAAAGTCACCTGGCTTCGCATTTGACAGCTCTAAGCTTAACTAACAGTCGAACGTGCGTTCCTTTTTGCAGATGCGCGGTCAACCCAGCAGCTTCAAGCCCAGGAAAAGGAAGGGCAACTGCGAGGTCCGCAGCTCCAGAAAGGTTTGTTCTGGTGATGTTGTCCGGACCCGTTGGCGTCCCGGGCCGCGCCTGACCCTTGGCTCTGCGTCGACAGGTTTGCGGCGCGGGCAGGAGATGCGCGAAGAGCCCGAAGAGACCCGCCTCGGGAGGGGAGGGGGCCGACGGCAAGGCCGAGGAGGGCGCGGAGGCGCGCTCCCACATCGCCTGCGAGTGCCACCACGCCAGCCGCACCAGGTGCTCGGCGTCGCCCGAGCCGCCGGGCCGGGAGGGCAAAGAGAACGAGCGGAGGGCCGAGCCGGACCTGCACGGCTGCGAGGCCAGCGACACCTCGGACAAGCGGGAGCCGGAGGCCATGGACTGCGAGGAGACGGGCCGGAGCATCTTCCCGGACGACGACAGTAACCAGATCCTGCCCGTGGAGCAGTTCTTCGGGAACCTGGACACCATACAGGCGAGTCCCCGTACGCGCTGTGACGTTGAAAAAGCGCGTGTTTGCGATGGCTGACTCCCCCCCTCGTCCTCTCCCCCAACAGGACTTCCCTCAGAGGCCGTCGGCCGCCTCGGCCCGCGTCCAGAGGCACGGCAGGAGGAGGCGTTACTACGCCCCGGAGGACAGCGACGACGACGAAGAGGAGGCGGGCCTCAGCGACGGCCGGCGCGACCACGCCCCGGCCTCCTAGTGGACGGACTCCGGAGTTCCGCCTCCCAGCTTGTAGCCAACGGCAGCTAGGTCAAAGCCACTGCTGCGCTCAGACAGCCTAAGAACCCTAAGCCCCCCAGCCTCCCAACAGCCCGCCTGCCATGCCGCCCCCCCCCGGGTCCTGAATGAGGTTATCGGTCTCATCTCCGCTAACGCTAGCCTTTCGCCGTGCTGCGGCCCGAGCGGTTCATTTTCTGAACTGACCAAGTCGATCTCCTCTCCTCCGGAACCTACGCTGGGGTCACCGTTATGCAGAACCGCATGATTGAGCTCACAGGCATGCTGATGTGTTAAGGGGGCACTCTGCGCTTGCCTTAAACCCGCGCGTATTCTGACTTCCTGTTGGGTTTTTTTTTTTTTTTGGTCAAGAACCGTCCAAGCACGCAAACTTCGACATTTGGTTTTTACACCTGAAAACTTTTCCGCAGCACGTTCTCGAGAGAACACACGGCAATGGGGATAACGCAGTCGCACTCAGCGAACCAGTCGGTGCCTGGACAGCTCAGCAGCTTTGGTTTGTGGTCCTTCGCTTCGAGCCGAGAGTATCTGCCGTTTGAGCTGGAGTCTGCGGAGCCAAAGCAACTCCTCAGAGGTCTCCCCCCCCCTCCCATCTTTCAGGAAGCAAAAGCCACATGTCGCCGAGAGCAGGACGCGGACAGTTGGAAGGAAAGAAGACGCAGAGAGCGGTCCCAGCGCGAGAGGCTTTAATGTCGCCCATTCAGAGCGTCGCCACACGGACGTGCCAAGTGTCGATTCCTTTTTCAATACTGTCACATGATAAAATTCTACCTGGAGAGAAACGAGAGCAATTGAACGCGCGCGTGTGCCGTCCACGTCTTGTAGCATTTTGTACATAGTCGATTTTTCTGAACGTCCGATCAGAAGTTTTCTATATTTCTACTGCCTTCTTATTTATGCAAAATGTGTTTTATAATCCGCTATGCAACCCTGTGGCTGAGCGAATGTCCCGCACGGGAAACGGCCACGGTATTAAATCCATGCATTTGATGTCACAGTGCCAAGAGTAATAAATGTTTGAATGTTCGCAGGCTTCGTTTCCGTGCGCTTCCTTTTCCACAGAGCGGTACAGGAAGCGGGATACCATGATGGGCTAAAATATGCAGGCTGACCCGGTCACTCCGATAGAGGGGAGCTGTCAGAGGTCACGCACGCGATACAAGTCGTTTCCCCCCGAGAATCGTTCACAGTCGCCGCCTCTTCCCGGCAGCCTTCTGCTTTCCCCGGCCCACTCCCCGCCTGAAGATCTGCCTGCCGTCGCACTGCAGCTCGTGCGCGCCCTTCTTGTGGCACACGATGTGGACCAGCTTCAGATTGTCCCTGGTGAAGAGCAGGCGGTAGAAGTAGTCCAGGTTGACGTCGGCGCACTTGTGGTTCTGCAGCGCCCCCACGAGAGCCGGGATGACGGTCCTCTTCTTTTCGATCCTAGACGGGGGGGGGGGGGGGGGGGGAAGAGGAAACGTTTTCAGCCCTGATCGCTCTGCCGGTCCCTGGAAGCTGGACCGCCACCAGGCCCTCGGGTCAAACCTGTGGTCCAGATTCCACGTGCTGAAGATGATTCTGCTCTCCTGGCTGCTGTAGGGGTTGATGGAGTGGAGAGACAGACAGGCATCCTGGTCAAATGATCCCTGAGGAGGCGGCAGAGAAGGAGAAGAAGAAGAGGGGAGTAAACGCGGTGAAAACATCCGTCTGGCTGGCTGGGTGGAGGGCGTGGGTTTGGGGGAGGGGAGGGGGGGGGGGGGGTTGGGCTGTCATGTTTGTCTTGTTCATTCAACTCTGATGACGCCCCGACGCCTCTTGTTCTCCTGCCCTCCTACCTGGCAGGTGAACCATCCTTCCGGGGTACACAGGCGCTGGGCCTCCTTTTCGGTCCTGTCAAAGTAGCTGCCGTTGTGCCTGGCTGCCTTCAGCATCTCCCCCAGGCTCCGCGACGCGCTCACAAACTCCTGCCTGACCCTGGCCTTGTCGATGTTCTTGGTGGCTTCAAGCTGAGGGCAGACACGCGCGACCAAGCGGTTAGCTGCCGCGTGGGGCCGGACGCCGGGGGATGCTCACCAGAGCCAGGCCTCTTACCTCCTTGAGGTAGCCTCGTATCCTGTTTTCACAGTTGTACTTCATGTAGGCCGACTTCGTCTTGAACCGAGAGTCGAGCCCTGAAATGAAACGATCTGTCGATAAATGTGAGGTCGCGAGTTGCCATTAGCTGTGCCTAGGCCGGAGTCTCCAGTGCACTTTTGTACCTTTGAACCAGTCTTGGTCCTCTGTCCTGGTCTCAAATTCAGACCTGTCCTCCAGATTCTGCAGCATGTCGATCAGGACCTTGCGCCTCTTTAGGTTGTGCTCGTCGAACAGGAGCCCTTTGGCTGCTTTGATGAGGCCGTCGCCGTCCGGGCCTGTGCCCAGCAACTGACCGATATTGTGCACAACTGGAATCGGAAGCACAGGGTTGACACTCAGAGGCAGAAAACACCATGTAGCTCTGATCACATACACACACACACATACTCACTTCCTCCGGCCCATGTCTGATCCTTGGAGAGAATCACCAGCTCAGTGTTGGCTGGCAGAGTCAGGAAGAAGCCCTCTGTCACTCTTGTCCCATCCGTGTACAAACAAGCATACGCACCGGGAAGTGGCAACTGGAAATGAGAGTAAAAATGTCACAACGTGAGGTTTAAATGAGGCACCAAGTTGTATGCCAGGCACCATCGGCCGTCCTGCAGACCACAGTTACTTTTGTTCTCATGAAAGCTGCACCACAGTTTGTTGTCACGGGACACACAATAAATTCAGAGTGTAAAGATATTTCAGAGACGTCGTCAGGGTCACATCAGAGCAGACGGGAGCAAATGCGTAACTGTGTGCGTATCTTGTTGCTATTAGATTAAATGCTGGCATAAACCACGTTATCTAATACCACAAACACACAGGATCATATTCTCTCCGGTACATGAAATGATACAGTTCAAAGTATATCTTTATCCCAAGTTGTATCCGGACAAGTACATCTCTCTACTACTCATGTTTCACTAACTGCGTGAGGAACACATCGTATCAGCGGACGAAACATTACTTCAGATCTCTCTGAATGTGGTGATGACCTAGAACAGCAGGTGACTGATGCGATTGAGGCTGACATTCCGATAAACAGTGAAGATGCGCTTCATACATCTCAGGTTGACAGTCCCGGCTGTACGCAGCTTGCTCCGAAGCGACATTGTTTCCGTCTCACAGTCTCACAATATAGGAAGCGACTTTTACAAGCTTTACAATCGGGACAAGTCCACACACTCACCTGGAACAGCTCGCAGCCCTTTTTAAGCAGCTCTTTCACATCTTTTGCTGCGACTCCGTACTTTTTCACGTCGGTGCAGCTCCTAATTTTCACAGGTTTATGTTTCTTTAAAAGTCCAAACATTGCACTTTCTTTCGTTTGTACATACCGCTTCCGTCCGACTCTTCTTCTTCTTCCTCGGGCGCCCTTCGCGCAGGCGCAGTCTCTGCTGCCATCTGGTGGCCATGCGCGGCTATTGCTGTATAAGAGGACGAGCCGCTGATTTAAGGCTTTTCATAGGATAGGAACAGCTTTTTAAAAGGTACAATTAAAGCTATATATCATCAAACATCGCCATAAACATAGACAACGAAATTATGGAGGAACACAAATAATTAAACCGAAACTCAAGATTCTACACCCTTTGCAACATTATCAGCTCGATGTATAGTGTGCTCATGTTTTTGAAAAACAGAGCTTTTTCTGTTTCTGCCCTCTGAAACGCACTCCCCAAACTCATCAGAGTGCACAGACATCCCAACCTTCAAACCCCTTTTAAAAAGCAAGCTTTTCAAACTTTTAATGTTGAACTGTGTCTACATCTGTTCTTTCATTTTCCCCTGCTGTAGATAGATAGCTAGAGATAGATACTTTATTTATCCCGGAGGGAATTAAGTCTATTCGTCTAATTTTCTTTAGTATTTATTTTCTGACATAATCACGTATTTAATCATGCATTTGTATGTCAGCGTGTTTGACTACCTGTAAAAGTGCCTTACAAATACATTACAGTATTATCATTATCATGAGTACACTGTCCTGGTTTACTGTAGATGGTAGGATTACTGCGTGGTAACGTCACTATAGTAACCGATGCTGCGCGATGGGAGATACCAAATGAGAGGGTTTAAGGTTAAAGAAAATTACATGATGGTGAATAAAACTATAATTTGTGGGACAATTACCAGTTATTACGTTCAGATCTTTCATATGTAGCTACGTAGTAAGATCCATTTGTCTGTTCAGCCTCGTAAACTCTGAATTAACTCCTACATTTACACCGATATCCCCTCTGCAGCAGATGGTACAATCCTTATTCAATATGGCGGCAGCGAGTTTGAAAGTCTTGAGGGAGCAATGAGCTGATGTTTGCGCCGTTTTTCATATCATACGTACAATAATCAACAGAATGGTCAGGATAGAAGACGGCTCGACCATGGCGGACGGCTGGACAGAAGTGTATGAAAGAAGTCGGCTGCTTCCCCCGCCGAGCCAGTCTGTCCGCTTGGCCGTGGAGAGCCACCTCAGCCGGGTCCAGGGCTTCCAGCTCAGCCTCAACCGGGTCCAGACGCCTCACCTCCCGCAGGTGACTCCTCTGCTCTCAAGAGGCCAACCAGCCGCTTTGTCAAAGCTAGAAATATCGCATTGTTAACATACAATAATTCTGTGCAGCTCTCCATGAGGCAGATGGAGGGTAATGCCTTTGGGTTGTCATTGCTACGTAGCAAAGATGTTCATGCCACGCAGAGTCTCTCCTTTGTACTTCATAATGTAACATATGATGATGGGCTTTCAAACTGGGGGTGGCGTCCACTTTCCTAAACTGTAAAATGATTAGAACTACAACGTTTAGGGGTCCTTAGCAAAGATGTTCATGCCACGCAGAGTCTCTCCTTTGTACTTCATAATGCAACATATGATGATGGGCTTTCAAACTGGGGGTGGCGTCCACTTTCCTAAACTGTAAAATGATTAGAACTACAACGTTTAGGGGGTCCTATACACCTCACACATACATATGTAAATACGTAATACATATCATGCGAAAAAACTGATACTAATCTGATTAGGGTAGTGGATGGACTTGTGAGGAGGTCCAAACATAGAGTTGCAATACCCTTGGTGAGATGTGCCCAGTGTATGAAGCAGAAAAGCAGAGCTAGAATTACCTTTAGTTCCCATGTAAATTTGGTTCTGGGATAATCCACCAGAAAGCTTTCCCCAAAACGATTCACACTGGCTACTGTGCAAAGAAAATGAGATGTGTGTTGAAATCAAAGGTGAATATCTGACTCCTGGACGTATGCCGAGAAGTCACACAGGTCTGACCTCTCAACTGAACGATTTCGAGGTTCGAGGTTGATCACGTCTCTTCGTCTTAACTTGCAGGACACATCCGAGGCGGGGGAAGACATGACCTACCCAGCTGCGGGTGACCCTGTTCGATAAAGCTCACCAGCAGTTCTTCGGGAGAACGTGGAAGAGCCGACCGCAGAAAATGAAGAACAGTAGAATCTCCTTCAACGAGGTGCGCTGATGTGACTGGCGTCACGATGCCGTAATGCAGATGACCCGTAGCCGTGACTCATTGTTCTCATGTTGTTCCGATGACGCTTTTGAGACGGATTCATTTGGCAAAATCAATCCCCATTGAAGGATGCATGTCGTTAATCCGCGATACCGTTATCGAATCCAAAGTGAAGCACGGCCTCAGACTGTCAGTGGTGATTGGACTGCGTTCTGCCACGCTCTTGAGAATGCCGTCAGGGGAAAAAAAAAACACAGCGAGTTACACAGTGCGCTGATTGCAAGTAAGTGATTGCAGTTGCAAGCAGCAAGTCTCTTATTATGAGCCGTCTCATCTATTTTCTGGGCCTGTGGGTTAAGGAGTATCACATTGTCGGAAAGAGCAACGAGCTAATGAGAATTATTACGGGGGGGGGTGGGGGGGGGGTTTGTCAGGCTCCTCCAAAACAAACAAGCGTTTTTCACGAAGCGCACCTTCTCGCTGGTTGGTCAGTGACACTTGGGGGCTCACAGAATTCGGTATCTACGCCAAAATTACCGTCCATTGGTTCAACAGCTAGCGTCCGAGCCATCACAATGTCGCTGAGTTTAACTCTCAGCAAGGACAGGTTTGGCAGAGTGCAGCAGCAGTTTGCGGAAGGCACACCGAAGTCGAGGAGAAAGGGAGCGAAGACTTTGGGAGTGAAGAGATTCACAGAGTCACACAAACTTTTTTGGACATATAGAATGTGACTCTTCCAGTATGTCGAGCTCTCCTGTAGAAACCAGATGCTCGTGAGTTTATCGACTTGACATCGTAATGTGTACTGTACCTTTCCCCCGCGAGACTACGTGAGCGAGGCCGGCCCTGGCTTCCCGCTCCGCCG